>JAULBU010029398.1:0-16962 GCA_032358235.1 Odonthalia washingtoniensis
GATATAGGGTATAAATATGGCCAACAGTTTTCAAAAACCGTTGGGCATCTTTAGACCTTAAAGTTGCCTGGGCAGATAGAGCGTCACCCCGGGGGGTACGCATACAGGCACCAAGGTGCGGATAAAGCTTATACATCCCAAATTTTTTAGAGTGTCTTCTGGTGCGGATAAGGCCTTAACCGCACCAAAAGATCTTAAAATAATTTTTTTATCAATGATTCACATTAAAAATTGAGGAAAAGCAACATAAAAGGGCTTCAGTGTATTTGAAGAAGGTGTTTTCATAAAATTTAAACGTGCTGTTTGTCCATTACATAGTCGCATGAAATGAAATATTTTGTTTTAGGCTTGGAGATTAGCTTGTTTGCGTATTTAGATATACCAATCGTATTAAAATTAAGAAATATATATATTTACCTGGTAATTAAATTGTAGAAAAGTTTTCTCACATAATAATATTATATGTTCTCATATTATGTAAGAAAACGTTTCTACCCATTTATACGATTTGTGGAGGAATTATCCGTGCTGCGTTTACATACCACACAAACCGGTAGGTAGTCAATAGCAGTGCGGAATGGCCCAAAAAAGTAACTATCGAAGATATAGGCCATTAAATCGGCATCATTACAAATGTTGTATGACTTTAATTGTTCTTCCAAAACTTTTTATAGTTAAAAATGTTATGTATAAAATTTATTTATATTTTTAACAACATGATTCGAAACATTTAAAAACTTTCATGCTTTGTATTGAAAAAACAGTTGTGTACCTAAAATGGGAATAATGTTTTTAAGGTCCTACATTCTCCCAATAAAATATTAAAATATTTTATTGGGAGAAAGTTGAAATTATATGCGAATCCAGATAAATACACGTATCAACAGATCACAAATACACAGGGATATGTTGGCAGTGTATGTGCGATCACTGTACAATGTCGTGCAGCGTGTTGAACGTGTAAATATCGAAGCAACATACACGACCGGTGGTATGTCGCGCCATTTCTAGAAGCGACGAGTGTGGGAATACATGCCTATATAAGTCAGAGACTTGTATGAGGGTTTGATACAGTAAGGTGATACACTGAAATAACTTTTCCCCTTTTCTCCAACAAATTCCAACTGATTAAAAGGCTGGGACTCGACCTGGAAGCTACATTTATTAGGATCTACCTGTGTCTCTGTTTACATTTATCCTTGCAATGAAAAACAAGGATGAAACCGACCAACAATCCTGTGTGAGAGGAGTACGTCGTTATCAGTTGAGGGAAGATTCGGAATGTGGATGCTTAATTTCTTGCAAGAGATGGTGGCCAAAAAGCTCCAACGCTTCTTCCCCTATGACACTGATTCAAAGGCTGTCACCGCAACAGCGGATACGAAACTAGTAAAAATAAAAGCAGAAGGTACTGAAGAACAAAAAGGAGAAAGAAACTTAGGATTACCTTGAGGACAAGATGTTGGCCAATAGCTACCTCATTTCATTGTCTAGCTCCAGAGACGGTACTGTCACTGGAAGAAATCTATGGAAGGTATTGATTGACCAATGTAAGTTACAACACAAACATAACTTGCGAGAAGTACACCAACAATCAATTAACATTAAAATGTTGTCCACGGAGAGATTGGTCTCCTATCAAGGAAGAGTGAAGTAACTCACTAAACTACTTGCAGGTACTACATACAGCGCCTCCGACGCACATAGATGGGGCATCTTGACGAACGGACTCTTAGAAGTTTACAGAACAAGTGTCCGCATTATAAATCTCTCATTCGACGAGCTGCCTTACCATACGTGAATGGTAAAGTTGCAGGAGCTCGCACGTGAAGAATTTGAAGACCCCACGGTGCCGGAAGAACACCAAAAGAAATTAGGACCCATGTCCGCAGTGCTTTCTACTGTTGAGAAAGGAGACACGCAGCAAAAGATCAAGAAAAGAAAATTTAAGGGTCGCTGATTCTGGCGCCAAAAGATCGGGCACATGCAACACAAATGCTTGGGAAAGAAGACAGGGAAGCCACAGGTACACGCAGATAATGGGAAAGGAAAGGTAAATGTTGTCCAAGAAGGCAACCTGGAAAACAAGGAAGAAACACCCAAGGCAAACTTCACATTTTTCACAGGCAACCCGCAAAATAAAGGAGTCTCCACTGAGCAATTTGAGAATTGGATAGTGGATTAGGGAGCTTCAAACCACTATACGAATTACATAAGTTATATTCACAAGGAATTGACTGCATTCGATAGCACCGTCACCACTGCCGGGTCACATAAATTATCAAGAACATTCGAAGGAGAAAACACAAAGTTCGGACAGGTAAAACTGGTGCCGAAGATAGGAAAAAGCCTTCTTTCCGTTGGATAGCTCACAGATGACCCTTTAATGAAATTAAGATTCAAAGGAAAAGAATGTAGAATATATCACAATGGAACGGAAATTGCAAAAGCAGAAAAGAGGAAGGACAACTTGTACAAACTTCGCGAATTTAAACACGAGAATCACGTGTTACCCGTCGTGGCAGGAGAAAATACGGTTGATTCTGTCACGTCAGAACATGAAGGATCTAAAACGGACATGGTGGAAAGTGAAGACTACGAAGATGACATCCCGAACGCAATGAAAAACTGGCACCATCGACCTGGACACCTGCAGAGGACTTGTTTAAAACACCTAACACGCATGGGAATGTTACCCATATCAAAGAAGCAATGAAAAAGGCCTTTGAAATGTGTGAGGTGTGCCCAAGGAAAGTCACACACAAACGTTTATAGAAAACGATCCAGAAAGTGTAAAGTCAGAACAAGCCGAGCTGAAGAGCTGATATACTCAGATACATGCGGACCATTCTTGGTAGCGGATGTTAATGAGGAATTATACTTCCAAACATACATCGACGACTACAAGAGAATGACAGCGAACTTTCTGATAAGGGCCAAATCACAGACTATGGGAAACATAAAACGTTATGTAAAATTTGTGAATAACAAAGGATACCCAGTACAAACCTTGAGAACGGATCAAGGTACAGAGTACGCATCGAGAGAAATCAAATCATACTTGGACCAAAACGGCATTTCACATGCAGTGACCAGAAGGGCTACTCATGCACAAATGCATGTTGCGGAACGCATGAATCGCACGATCACAGAAATGGCGCGAACCATGCTGATAGATGCATGTTTGCTAAAGATATGGTGGGATATGCAGTGACATACGCAAAAAATTAGAAACAGATGCACCACTGTAACTTTTCAAAATAAGGAAACTCCATACCAACGCTTTTTCCATAAACAGGGACATCTTAAGATGTTTAAACAATTTGGTTGCACATCGCTAATATACCTTCCCCTCCAAGACCGAACAAAACTTGACGTCACAGCTGAACGCGGTGTTCTCACAGGTTTGTCAGAAGGGGACATGTGTTACAAAATCTACTGTAACTCGACCAAGTCGATTGTAAAGGCCAGGGATGTAACATTTATAGAAGATGCGGATGAACAACTTTTTGTGGATGAGGATAGATTGGAGAATGCAAAGAAGAGGGTCGATCTATCGACCACTGTTCATCATGGGACGAAATCCAGAACAGGCGTTTTAAAGAAACCAGCAGAAAAGGCTCAAAAATAGGACGGGGCGACAACCATTACTCCAGTATTGATGAACGACTCCGTTGACGTTGAAAGTAAAAAGGCTGTTGATGAAAGAAAGGTCAGCAGGGGAGAAGATACAGATGACAATACGAATATAAAGCAAGATGTTTCACTACAAATCCCACAGCCAAAAAGGAAACTTGGAAGGCCTAGATGTTTCAAAAACAAATCAAAGGCAGAAAGGATGAAGAATCCTGAAAGAACCACGGTTATGAATGCGAAGGGATCGGAAAACCGTAAGAGTAATGACAGAAAAGGATCAGAAATAATGATGAAGGAAGTTGTTCTGATTGCCAATGACGTTGCAGAAAATGTGGAAACACCCATCACTTACCAACAAGCAATAATGTCAGACCAGGCAGACGAATGGTCAAAGGCATGCAATGATGAAATGAGCTCAATGAAGGAACTCAACGTGTATAAGTTGGTAGAAACGCCGAAATCAAGAAAAGGCACTGATACCAGATGGGTTTTTAAGGTCAAAGAGGACGAGTTCGGGAATGTTACCAAATTTAAGGCCAGAACGGCCGTGAAAGACTACATGCAATCATTCGGAGTAGACTATGATTTGACGCATGCGCCTGTATCAAGAATGTCGACATTGAGGATGGTATTATCACTGGATGAAAAACTGAAGCTCCAAGTCTACTAAATGGTCGTGAACACAGCTTTCCTCAACGCTGTTTTAAATGACGATGTATACGTAAAACCACCTCCTGGATACGAACAATTAATACCAGACTGGAAATCCTTGATACTAATCAAAGCTCTTTATGGTCTCAAACAGGCATCAAGGATGTGGCACCAGACAATTGATAAATTATTGAAGCATGAATGTGGGATGTCTCCCAGTGAGGCTGACTGCTGCCTGTACACTCTTCATGATGGTAATGATTTAAATTTGGTTGTGATGATCTATGTAGATTATATATTGATTATGTCCAAATGCTTCAGAAAGGAAAGAAACAATTGGGTGCCAGATTCAAGATGAAGATCTTGGAATTTCCAGATGGTTTCTTGGTATAAATATAAGTTACGTTTCTTCAGGTGTGCATATGACGCAAACATCATATGTAGAAAAACTACTTGAAATATTCAGGCTAGTTGATGAAAAACCAAAGGAAGTTCCTTTGTCGGGTGGTGATATAATTAAGAAATTGGTAGTACAGAATGACGATGAAAATATCGAAGATGATGACAAAAATAAATTCCCATATCGTGAACTAATACGATCCCTATTATACTTAGGGGTATGAACTCGATCTGATATCGCACACGCAGTTTCATTTTTAGCTCGCTTCATTTCATGTCCGAGCAAGGTTCATTGGGAAGCTCTAAAGGAAGTTCAAAAATACGTGAAGGGAAAAATATTTGGGTTATTCTAGTCTCAAGATGTTTCAACGTACAAGCTGCATACTTTCGCTGACGCGTAGTGGGCGGAGGATTTGAAATCAAGAAGGTCTACCTCAGGAATTCTTACTTACGTAGGCACTCACCTTATAGATTGGTCGTCCATATTAAAGACGATAGTGGCACATATTACTGCGGTGGCGGAGTATATCGCTGCAAATACGGCAACTAAAACCATAATGGGGAGCAAATGTTTGTTGAATAGCTTAAATGAGGAGTAGATTGATGCCACAGTTATCCAAGAGGATAATATGGCTTGTGTGAGCTTGTCACACGGAGAGGGAAAACACCTTACCTATAAGCATATAGGGCTGAGGTATCATTAATTGAAAGACAAGGTTGATCAAGGTGAGATGGAGCTGAAGTACATCGCAACCGATGATCAGTGGGCAGACTTGTTGACAAAACCGCTTGCGTCTTTGCGGTTTAAGAAGCTGATGAAACACATAGTATTCGAGCTGGATGAAGATGAATCCTGAATTTCATGCTGAGGAAAGGAGCAGGAGCAAGAGAGGATCTGAAGTATTTTTTATTCTGCACAAGCGTCGAGTAGGAGAGTTGAAATTCTATACGAATCCAGATAAATACACGTATCAACAGATCACCAATACACAGGTGTATGATGACAGTGTATGTGCGATCACTGTACAATGTCGTGCAGCGTGTTGAACGTGTAAGTATCGAAGCAACATACACGACCGGTGGTATGTCGCGCCATTTCTAGAAGCGACGAGTGTGGGAATACATGCCTATATAAGTCAGAGACTTGTATGAGGGTTTGATACAGTAAGGTGATACACTGAACTAAGTTTTTCTCTTTTCTCCAATAAATTCCAACTGACAATGTAGGACTTTAAAGTGTTTGTAAAAATTAATAATATTATTCCAGTACCATCTCATAGTAAAATAATGACTCCTTCCGCTTGGCTCCCCTTTTGTTTTGAAATGTCAATAAGGAGGCTATAGTTGAACCACCCTTGGAAAACTCTCTGTAGGGAACAAATTGAATACCTGTATCTATATGACTGGTCATATATAAAATTTAGATTTACCTCGGCGCCTCAATTTTCGAAGTGAACCACTATAAATAGGAAGCATTCACCTTACTAAATTGGATTGTTGCTATCCAATTTTCAGGTACCAGCATCTCAACGCATGTCGCGCCGTCCCCAATTGAGTGGAAATAAATGGTCTTCGGACCGGAAATGTCAACGGAGTGATCTGTTACCCTGAATCAAGCGAAAGCGAACCGCTATCCTAGCAATACGACCATAAGGCCGTCAGGCTGTTGACGGGGAGGTTCATCATGATCATAAATGGGAAGCACATCCGAGGCCCAAATAGGCTGAGCTTTAACATGGTTGGCCACGACAAAAAGTTTTGGTGATGCTGGTTGATAAAGAACACCAACAATGCCCTTTTTCAATTTAAAAATATGTGAGTTTATACCAATAGATAACGAAACTAACATTAGAGAATTTCTTTTACTGTTCCTCAATTTAAAATATCCTTTAAATCTCTGCGTTCTACAAAATGGATTCATTATGCGGTAATTTACATCCACAATCAGCAAGTTCTTTATCAGTGGTACAGATATGTACTGTATGTTGTAATGTTCCAACATATCATACGAGTTGTTTCATGTAAGATGAAGATCATTAAGAATCATACGAATTGTTTCATGTAAGACGAATATCATTATGAATACGTATTCACAGTAAACTGAAAAAGTCCTTTGAAGCATACAGTACCAGAATGACCTCCGCCGTCGTCGCCATGTCACTCTGGGGGCGTAAAAACAATAATTCTGATTCTACTAAAACTGACTGCTGCTATAAGAGAAGAGAAGGAACTGGAGAGTTACATTCAATTGTATGGGCTTATAACAATGCTCAAAATGTAACGAAGCGTTGTGGAGATATTTTATTTTGGGATTCGACACATCACCTAACAAAATATGACTAAAAATTATCATCTTTGACTTTAGTAGACTCTGAATAGATGTCAAGGACAGTCCTACAATTTCTCACGTTGGAGAAAACAGCCGAGGACTGTCAATACATATTGGAGGCATGGAATATTGCTTTTAATGCACGCTTGAAATCAGTTATTGTAACGGATGGAGATGAAGATATGAGTGTGGCAATAAATCTATTGCCATACTCAGAGTCAATTACACATTTTCTCTGTGTGTTTCATCTCTTTGATCTCAATATTAAAAAAATTCAATCCTGCCTGTCTTTTGGTGGTGACGGATGGCCACTGTTTAGAAAAGGGTTATCTATTTGTAGAGAAGCCGTAACAATGGATGAGGCTGACAAGTTATGGAAGAAATTACTAAGAGAATTCATAGCAGATACTAAGAGAAATATACAGGCACGAAGATATATGCAAAATTTCATATGGGCTAAGAGGAACTCATGATGCGTAGCATACTTTCCAAAAGAATTTACACTTGGTGCCTCTACCACAAAAAGAGCAGAATCTTGGCATGTTTTGATCAAATCCATCGCTAAGTCTAATAATTTATGTGGTCTTGGTTAGATACTACATTTTCTATATAGACGTCAAGGAAAGCAAGAAAGAAACCGTCTCTCCAACAATGATACAATTTCTACCAGGAAAGAATTACAGATGTTGCTCCGAGAAGGAAAAAAGAAGTTTCTTGATTCCCAGCAGCTATCTAACAACGCTTGTTTATAATTAGGTTCAGAGTTTCGTGCTTCACATGGAATCAAGGTTGAAAGTTGTACAGTGGAAATTAAAGAAATGGTTCATTTTGTTGCAAGTGGAACATTGTATGGTATATATGAATATTCAAAGAAAAATCATAGAAGTAACCTTTTATTTCAAGTCATCTGATGATAATGGAATTCAGGTATGTATGGATTGTGTATGCTGCTACTCCTATCGAATGAAACCTCCTTGTTGCCCCATATTTTCAAGTGTTGCACTTATCTGGACTAGCTGAAAGAGAGAACTCCAGAGATTATTTGTCATGTGAAGGGGTACTTAGATGATGCATTTACGGTAATGGGTGGAAATCGGTGGAAATCAAAAACAATTACCTATACTAAGAATGCTAATGTTCTCTATGTCAATGATGGGAAAAGAAATGAGTTCAAACGTAGTTAGGATGATTCAGAGTCATCCTATCATTAAATAGATGGCACAAAAGAAGAAACGTTCGGACATGGAATTATGATAAATCAACATTTGGCAACTTTACATGCTTCAGACAGACATGTACACCATATGGAAGTTTTCCCGTCACGATGGAAAAAGGTGGGAATAGAACCGCGTATTGCATTCTAGTTTCTAGAATGAAGAAAATAGCAGAACTTTTGACTTCTTCCGAAGCTCGTCTCTATATTGGAATGGAGTTCAATAATTTTTTTTGGAACTATTGAAAAGCCTGGGGCTAACAATCCGCAAGAGGTTGGCAGAATGCTCTCAAGAAAAGAAAATTATTCTTTTTTCCGGAGCTTATGAATTACTGCAAAATTCTTTGCAAACGGCTGTAGAGAAAAATGGTTGAAAGAAATTGGACCCATTAATGAGTATACAAAGAAACGTAAATCAAAAACTTCGTCAGTACAAGACCCATTACCTTCTGACGACATACACGTTGATAGTAACTCCATTCGAGCATCAACCAAGAGAATGCAGTTCAGAGCTATAAATCCAGCTAATAAAAACAATATCAAAGAAGAGATGCTAGAAAAGTGAGGAAGGATAAATCAAGAAGTACAGCACTTCCTGGAAAGCAGGTAATTCCCTCTCCCATTTTAATGGAAAATGATGTCCGTGGTTTGGCTTGTCCCTATTGTACGTCAATTACTATTCAGAATAATCCGGCAAACGTCCGTCAGCATATACAAGGAAAATACCAAAATGGCAAAACTCCCGATGCACTGGTCATGTCAACTGCTGCTCAGTCTTCCTTGAAAAGAGATGAATCAACTCAAGAAAAAATTGCAGCTGAGTCAGCGTTACCAAAAATGGTCGACCAATCAAAAAGTTTAGAAGGTAATGTGGTTCAAGAAGACGTTAAAACTGTAGAATCCCACAAAATAACTGAAATGATCACCACTAATGATGGAATTCCAGATAGAGAATTAATTGAGAACAAAAGCTCCATAAACGGTATCAACAAAATTCGGGTAACCGAAAATTCATGGGAAGGTTTCAAACCTTGTGAAGTCAATGAAGGATACCGCATAGAAATATTTTGGAAACAGGACTTAATGTGGTATAGAGGCATGGCGTGTAACAAAAAAATCCTCGAAACACGATTGTGGATGTTTTTTATGGTGAAGAAACCGAAGAAAGTATTACAGTTGACGAAGGGAGATGGCATCCTATTAAACTAAATACTTCCCACCCTAAAGTAATTATAAAAGTTAGCAATGGTGGCTCAAGCCAATTTGGTAAATGTATGGCCACCATTAGTACATACAATAATTTAACAGCTTTGGAAAAATTAGGGTTATTTGAACAGGATATTTGTAGTTTAAGAAATGATTCATGGTTGACAGATGAAGTTATTGATGTTTTCTTGAAAGGTATAATCGCAGTTTCCAAAAATGGAGATGACCACAGATTTCTACTGATCGATTCTCAAGCGTCATCGTTTGCATTTGAAGACTAGAAGCGGAAAGAATTGAAACATGTAATGAAGGGGATTGATATCCATGATGTGGACTTTCTGATTTGTCGGGTGCATTTAATTCACAATTCGCACTGGTGCCTTTGTGTAGCAAATGTTGCGAGTAGATCATTCTATTTTTTCGATGCATACAATGTGAATAATAGGGCAAAATTGGACCCGAAAGTATTAAAAGACGTGTCACGTAGTTTACAAGTAATGACAGGTGATTACATGAAGAATGTAGCAGATAAAAGGAAATGGACAGTAGGATCTACAAAATAATTGCAACAGATCTTAACTTCTACTTACAGCCGGAGAACAACAGATCCGATCGTGGGGTGCTAATATGCTTGTATGGTTGGTCTTTCATAAATAGTTGTCCATTGCCTTCGCATTATGGTGCAGACTTTGGCCATATCATGTAGGCAGCAAGAGAACGCATTGGATATATGCTCCTTGATATAAATTATGAAATTTGTAGTCAAGTAAATTAATTAATGATGTTTTAGCCACCAGTGCTAAGAATTATGGATTACTTTGTGGCCAAGAATTAATTCTTGACTTTTGAGCTAAACATAATATGTTATAATTTAATTCAATATTGTTGAATTAAATTATGGTTATATCACATCATTTATGAATTGTGATGTACAGGAGCATATATCAGGGACGCACATTTTTTTTGATAATCCCTGTTACAAAGGAATTAATATCTTTATTTTGAGATTAACTTTATAAACATAAACTGTTGTCTGTAAATTATTTTTATTAATTTCATGACATTATTATTAAAACATTTAAATTTTAGTTTAAAAACTATCAGTGAAGCCAGGATTGGGACGCAAATTGAATAATACCAAATTTTCATTTGGCGGTTTCAGGAAATTACAAACATTATTCTATTAATTCTATTAAGAAAGCTGAGAATAATTGAAAGTAGTCGAAATAGTTCTGCGATATGTTTTTAAACATACCACAGAAATAACTTTAAGAGAACTTATTTCTGGAAATAAAACAATTTCCTGCTACAATAAAAAGGATTATATTATTTTTCATATTTGTGAAAAGAAGATAAGTAAGTTATGTATAATGCAGACAATCAGAATACGTTTTACTATGTTCATCTGTCCCAATGGCCAAAGTAGAACTGTTCTCTCCGGATAACCTTTTTATATAAGGCAATAAATAGCTATTTAAGGGACTATACTAGTGTACATTCTCAATGCACCTGCATATATGCTTGGGAGGAGGATAAAGAATAAAAAAGAAGGTGCGGCAGGAGGAAGCAGCTAGCATGGGGATGATACGTAAATTGATTAGTTTCCTGACAAACCTTTGTGTATAAAGACAATGGAAATATAGAACTGTACAATATGAAAATATAGTTTACAGAATGGGAGGAGATTTGATGTATATTAAATTTGTCACTATGTATTTACCAATTCTCTATCTCTGTAAATCAAGAGATAACGACATTAAAATGTTTCATTGTTACCTTTTACATGTTCATATTCAATATGGAGATTGGTTTCAAAAGTATAGTCCTGAAATGCTGACCAGTTTCAACTTAATAATTTCATATGTATATATATATATATATATGGTTGAGCACCAGTTATTTAATTCTAAAGAAGTCGTGTTGGTTTTAACTGGCCACGTCTCCTTCGCTGCCTTTATAGAATTCGTCCCCAGGTCATAATAGAATATATATCAATGCAGTACCTCGTATTTACTTGTCATTGTCACCGTCCTCTACGAGATTCAATCATCCCGCACATTTTCCCAATTCTGGACACAACAAGTATGCCACTGTAATAATTTTGTCTTCAAAAGTTTCGCCTTCATCCCTCTATTTTAAATAAGGAAATTTAATATCCTCCTTTCGAAGGAAGACATTAATGAACATAAATTATTTCTAAAGTATTTTCTAATTCCTAGAAAGTGTCATTTAGGGCCGATATAAGGCTTTATATCTGACCGGATTTTTGAGCCGATATACGTTAGCGTACATACGGTTACGCGTATATCGGCCCTGAAATTCGGTATAAAGCCTTAAATCGGCCCTATATGACACTTTCTGGGATTTTGAAAACAATTTATATGCAGTTAACATGAACTTTTTATAAAGTATATAAAAATTATACATTATTTAATCTGTACAGCTGTAAATTATTTATCAGTGAATTGTTTAGACTAAATTAGAAATTAGTGTAGCAGCGTAGTGACAGGTAGGTGACAGTTTGATATTTTCAGATGGTGTATAGCTGGTATATAGAATAAATGATTTGACTTAAGCAATAAAGGCGAGCTGATACTACAATGTTAAACGCAGAGCAAGGCAAAATAGAGATAGCTGTTGATTACTAGGTGTACTTACTGGATGATTAATTCACTAAAGTATCGATGCTTATGCGAATATAAAGATGAGCACGAATGATCACACATACAATAGCTACGGCTTAGCTATTATGAACTAAAAGTAGTGAAAGAAGCTGTTCTTCATGATTCGATGACTGAGCCAAGTGAGGTCTCGGTGGATTTTATTTTCGATCATTATATAATCACAGAGCAATAACCTCTGCATTCCATAATGAAAAAGAACAAAAAAACATACTGACAACAGGAGATAACGCAAACAACTGATCCTACGAATTCCAATACTAATAATAATATTAATGAATCAACATTATTAACTATGATCTTGAAAGTCGTATGGAAAAAGGTAACTGTGTTTATTTATTTTTGTCAACAATCTATTGTTGTCCTATTTATATATATTTGAAATCTAGCTCCGTCTCACCTTGGAGTTCACTAGTGTCAATTCAATCAACTCAGTACAGTAGAATCAATCAATTCAACATACACCCATATCTTACAGTAAATCCAGCACACTGTAAGCAATTACTTACACTGTAAGACTTCACATTTACGGCGGTATTTGCCTTCCTAACATTACGTTCCTCTCCACGTTGGCGCACTTCTCAACAGATCTCAGGGCAGAAACCGCATCACATTGCTGTTTTGAACACTGAATCATATCACTATTTTCATCATAACTATCAAGCGCATGGTGCTATAGTCATGAAATTTGGCGAAGACAATAAGAATTAACAGAGCTTGCGAATGGTACCTTTTTCATCAGAATCGGTTCTGGTCGAGCTTCTTCAGACCATTTCCATATTTTGAAATATGTGTTGGACCGCTACCGCTGCGAGTTCTGCCTTGAGATCATAGTTAAAATATTATTACCATTAAATAATCAAAAAATCATACACAGTGCATTACAACAATTAATGTGTGTCCATACAATGCTACGTGATAATAATATTATTGTTTCTGGGATACTAGATATTATCTAGGATATTATCCCAGCAACTGTAAATGTTCCATTATAGCATAAATAGTGTGTCCGAAAATATTTCCCAGCGTCACACAAATAGTGTGTTTTGAATAGTAAGTTTTGAATAGTAACACAGCAAAAATAATCCATAATTTTAACAGATGAACCATATCAGAAGAGGCAGATTTAGTACAATCCTTAATAAATCAGTTTAGGGACTTATGCCGTGCGGACTTGAAAACATTTTTTGGACACGAAAGGTCGTTTCGAGTAAAAGAGATGCTTTGAAAATTGGAATGTTATTCCTTGTAGTTGCGACGTTATCGGCTGTGGAGTGAGAGAATACAGGTGCACATTTTGGCCCAAATCTGCCACTTCTAATATGGACCCCGTAAAAAGAAACATTTTCGACGAACTTCAATGAACTTCAGAAGGAAGAAATCTGTTAGTCCAAGCAAGTAAAATATGAGGAAGATTTCAGGATCGGGTGTATGACAAGGACTAAAAACATTTTGATATTGTTTCACCTGAAACCTCATTTCATGTGGTTTCAGGTGTAAGAATATCGATTTGTTCCAATTCGGGTGTATGGATTGGTGAAAAGAGGTGAATGAGTTGATAAAATTGTACAAAATCATATTTCGGGTGTATGACCATTTTAGTGTCATATAAAAGTTCGAACACATGAAAATAATATTTCCATGTGATCGAAATTGACATGGCAAAATTAGAGGACGATAAATTGACACAATTTTGACATAATCATATTATAATATTATAATTTCACAATCTTGACATAATATTATTATAATATTATAATGCCATTATGTCAAGATTGTGTGAAAGTATCGTACCCAAATTTTCCCATATCATATCCTAATTTTCTGATTTGTAATATAATAATATTATTATGTCAAGATTGTGTAAAAGTATTATACCCTAATTTTCCCATATCATATCCTAATTTTCTGATACACACGATATTCCGTCCCCCATTCACAACATTTCATCGCCCCCCTTCTCTATTTCTTAAAACATCATCTCAAGAGGCGTACAATTTGGCAACGTTTGCTTCCGAATACAGTTCTGCTTTGAAAACATTTCAGACACCATAAGGGCTGCAGTTTGGATATCCAAATTGCAATCCGAAATTAAATCCACCAATTAAGATTAAATATTAATTGGTAAGGGCACATGTTGCCCTTAATATTTATGTAAAATTCAACATACAGTTGGCCCGACCTACTGAACGAGGGTTTTCGAGAATTGAATCAATTCTCGAGGCGATTAAATCATGAGGGGATTCGAGAATTGAATCAATTCTCGAGGGGCTTCAATGACTAGGAGATTCGAGAATTGAATCAATTGTCAAGGGATTCAATCAATTCTTGAATCCCCTCGTTTAAACGAGGGGATTCGACAATTGATTCTTGAGACCAGAAATCCTTTATTGACAAGATGTTTGGAGGTATCATTTAAATTCAACAGAAAAAGGTGCTAAAATAAGATTGTTCATAATAATCGATTGTTTTACTCAAAATGACCCTGCCGGATCAGTTACTCATGATGACAGTTACTGTACGAGTTGGCGTTCCTATACCAGGTGAAATTATAACTCGTCCGTATGTTTTTAAATTCCAAAAAATCTTAAACTCCTACATATCGCTCCATTAATAACAAGTATCCAGACAAATATTATGTTGACATTGTTCTGGTTGATAAAGATGACAGGTGATATATTAAACAATCTCAAATCACTATTTGAAGGCCTGCTTTTCAAACGATTAAAATTGTTGCTTCCATTAAAATTTCTTTTTTGATGTGTTTTGTAGGGAACTTTTCCTGGATTTCGTGTGAATGACCATCATTCAACTAATAATTCCACAATTTTTTGTGACTAGGGCATGCTGCAATACATACATACCTAACTTGCGGACGGACAAGTCAAAGACAATCGTAATAACGACTATGGAACACTGTACAACGTACAACGTACTTTATATATATATATATATATATATATATGTTCAAGAAACACACAAATTAGACTTGTAATGGAAAGGAGGGAAAAAAAACACAAAATGTTTTATGAAGGAATGGATGAAGAGAGGGTGGGGAGGAGAAGGCTGAGCGCATGGGATGAGGGTGGGGGATCGGGTATTAAGTGAGTGGATGATGATGGGGGTGGTGATGTGGTCGTGTTGATGGTGGGTGTGCACAACTCGTATGCCACTGTAATACTTTTGTCCTCAAAAGTTTCTCCTTCATCCTTCTATTTTAAATAAGGAAATTTAAAATCCTCCTACTGAAGGAGGACATTAATGAACATAAATTATATCTAAAATGTTTTCAAATTCCTAGAAAGTGTCATTCAGGGCCGATATACGTTAACCCGGGGGGTTCATGAAAATGTTGAAGGTGTTGGTAAACTGAGAGAGACATGCGACACAACTTCGGTGGAGATATTTATGATTAATGATGTGGAGAAACAGACGAAAAGGGGCCGGAAAGGTTTATAGTGTATTTCAATATTAATATGGAAAAACAGACTGTATTTTAATACACTTTAAAGTTCTCTGTACCCTTCCCGTTTCTCTACATCATTTTTAGAAAAAAATAGCAATGCCGTCATCGATTCATTCGAATTTGTTTGTTGGACCCATTTCGGTGCAATCTGCATATCATATGCATATACCGAGAATATGTTGTTGACAACCGACTCACACATTTTGAATTATTGAAACAGTTTCAATGCATGAGTCGGTTGTCAAAAATATTCGGTAACGTTTCAATTATTGAAACCACATTTCAATAATGTAACATGTAACATTGTTACCGTTTCACCCATGTAACCGTAACAGCCAACAATCAAAATATACATGCACCAATAAATCTGTACCAATAAACTATAATCGTGTTATCCAAATCTTCATCGTCCCATTCCACCACACCAATTAGTGGTCAACAACATGAACCGTGCAGATCGGAATAATATTCAATAATAATAATGAAAATATTATTTTCATTCGTCGATTTCAACAACCGTGAAAACTATCTATTTCTTTGAATGGGAAAACGTAGCACAAAAAGTACTGTATATTCAGCGGTGCCAAGATGGCTGCGTTCGAAACTTAAACAATTGAACTTATCGGCCAAGTACTGTAGTGTTGGCCCTAAACTTTTAATTTTAATTTTTTATAAAAACAAAGTAAATTTTTGAGAATACACTAGGAAAACTTCATAAAAACCAAAACAAAATACACTTCTAGAAATATATATATTCATTCATTCACGTAACGTCCTGTGTGACAAGTGCGTTCGTTGTAGCATTGCTTCGAGCAAAAATTATTTTTATTATAGGGTTTACGGCTTACGAAATTCGTGAAATTTTTTCGTAACATTCTTTTTTGGGTACACGTCATCCCGAAATGCAAGAGATACGAAATTAGGCAGCGAAATTTCGTAGAGCTACGAAACTACTTTCGTAGCTTTTTTACTTACAGAATTACACAAAATAAGTGCGGTGACAGTTCAGTTTTGTAGGGAAAGCTGAGAACCAAACCGAAACAGCTGGGAAACCGAAACAGTCAGCGTTATAATTTCAATTTGCTTCAACGAATCTATGCAGTTTCATTATAAAACGGTTTGTGGGCTTGGTCCGATACATTCAGGGACGACGTGAACGTACCATAATAGCATAACCAACAAATAAGATGCAATCCACAAAATAATGAACATCTATCGCGCCGTACCCATTAACTAATAATTCCAGTCAAGAATGTTCTGAGCAACCAATTTCCATCCCTTCAATCGGAACCGAATCTACATCTCCCTACTCACGAAAATTTACTTTCAAGGAGTCGACCAAACTTCTTCTATTTCAATCCATACAACAACATAACGCACA
>JAULBU010029409.1:0-16961 GCA_032358235.1 Odonthalia washingtoniensis
CCCTTCCATGTTGCCATTGAGACGAGTAAGTTCATCCTCGGAACGAGTTGTCATTGTCCCTATCACTGTTTGCATGTAGGTTCAATTAGTCATAGCACCGATTCGGCGAAAGCCATCACAGTACGAAGCGAGAGAAGGATAAATAAAATCAATTGTGCAAAGATTTCTGATTATATAGGTACTGATTCGGCCGAAAGTTCATTATATAGGTACTGATTTTGTCCAATTGAAATGTTTCAAACTTATGGCCAAATCAGTACCTGATAATCACCTTTTGGTCGAATCAGTACCGAGATACTTGGTACTCAAGCCGCCATTTTTCTCAAATCTAGGTACCAAATCTGAACTTTTTCGTAATCCTCGGTACCAGATATTAACATTTTTTGAAATCTTGGTACTGAACCTTCACTTTGGACACCTTTCTAGGGCCGAATCGTGGAATAACTATTTTTTATTTTGTGAGTACTGTAAACTCAGTACTGTGATCTACAGTACCAAAAATAAGTATGGTCCAATCCCTTCTCTAAAATCTACGTGTTGGAGAGGAAGACAGCAAATGAATTTGGTGTCAAACCTCACCATTTAGTATCACATTGTTGATGAGAATGGGAACCAGGCTTCGTCCTATAATAATACGTAGAGTCATTGAAGATGATGGCGTCGAGAATGTCAAAGGGCACTCCATGGTGATAACCGCGGCCTTCATCTTGGCCAATTTATCGTCCCATATGTCCGTAGAATCTTCCTCAGCGAAATCTTCCTCGGCCAAATCGTCGTCGTCATTAACTACTTGTTCAATTGGAGACATAAATTACACTGCTTCCACAACAGCATCAAACTCAAACCCTCTCATTTATCCGAGTGATCAATGGAACTACACGCTTTTATGCGCCACTTCTATTAGTCTCTCAACCTATCCCTCCAAAAACGGTTTCGGTGAGAGTTCAGAACAAATTTTCCGGCCTTGTGATTTCGTTCCACACCTGCAAAAGATTGTTGTGCTTTGTAGACGTCAAAATATGAAGGTCGTAAGAGCGTACAGCACTCTTTTAACAGTCCCCTAAAAAGCCTTGACCCCCACTTGTATAACGTGCACAAAAGGTCTGCTGTTGATACGCCCATATGCATGTATTCATAAATCAACTAGTCACGGTGACCTGCATCATTTTCCAGAATTGCGATAGGTAAATAGCACTCTTTCCCCATGTGGTTTTCACCCATGTCAACAAAGCGGCTGCCATAATTTCATGTGACGCTACGATGAATATTGAAATAAAAAGGATAAGAGAAAAATTCCAAGTAGTGAACTGGAGAGAGGATTCGGTACCAATGTAGGAGAAGGTAACTGTCTAGTGTTTATTTTTAGCCGACACTTGGAGATTAGATATCCTTGACATAAAATCTTACGAAGAACACACATGCCAACGCACATGAGACGACGCAGAGATTTATTAAATTCCAATACACCTGCATGTAGCATCAAAAGCCTTTGTTGCTCGAGTGACCTACTTCCAAAAATTCATTGCATGGAAAACATAGAAAGTTCCAGTAGTGCTTTGAAATACGGATCTATTTGTCATTTTTTACTTTCGTGGTATATTACAATGGCATAAATTCAAGTGAAATTTTGATGGTCTACAACCATCTAAGCATTAAATTCGCAGATTAACAGCGCGATTTCCTGTAGAGAACAAGAGAAATCGCCCAGTTGTACTTTTCTTCACAGAGTGTGTCGACGATTTTCGAACCATTCCAACAATTCTCACAGTACTGCAAACCTAAAGTGCCTGCTTCATAGTAACGATAAATGTTTTCTTTCCCAAAACTTTCAAAACGTTATCGAGACAGTGAGTTGCACACCCGTACGACCAATTAAATATGTAAATTCCATGGTAACATTTCACACATATATCATATCATTGCATGAATCATAAACAAATTAGAAGGAATCCTTGAATACAACAAGCGCGTCAATGCAATTTAAAACTTCAGTGATCTTTTCAACAACGTTTTCGGTCGTCTCTTTGTTGAGGTTTGATCAAAGGTACTCAACTTAAAACGGAAGTGGCGTGTGAATTATCATATTACATATAGAATTAGACAGTATGTATGTGGTCCCATTAATTTTACAGGACTCCACCACCCAGTTAGTTGATAGATCTGACGGTCATATCCATGGTTAACTTGTAAACATCATACATAATCCTTCCACTAAATTAGGATGGAAGAGGAGATTTCAACGCTGGTATTAGAGCCGGAAAATTCATACCATTCCTTTTATCAAAGCAACTGAAAGGATATCCAGTACGATGTATCGAACGGGTAAATTGATTTTCAAGACGTGTACGGTATTCGATACATACTTTGTCGGTTATACGGAATATTAAATAACAAATCTCATTTCCAGCTGGTGCAGTAGTTGCTGAGGAATATACAGAAGTCGTGGACCAAATACGGGACGATCATTCGGATGAGTTGGGATTAATTGTGGGCATATTGACAACAGTTCCTGGAACCATACTACAGTTGGAAACATGTGTGTGCATGTTCTTCTTATAATTCGAAACCGTTGACTGGCAGTGATTGCGCTTTACGGGGTTAGTTTTGAAGTCATTTTTGTTCTGCTCCTAGCCGAAGTGGGACCATAAGGCTCCTATTTTTTGTCCCATATTGGTACTGAACAACAGCTCAGCAACTGTAAGCTTCTAAATGAAGTCAATTAGCTTTAGTGGGTGGTGAAAACATAAGGAGTCCTTAAACGGCACATGGTTCACCTCAACTGAACCATATACCATCTTAAATTTGGAAATTTATCTTTGAGTAAGATCGTGGGAGGCCAACCACGTACCATTTGAAATTTGAAAATTCAAATTCAAATTCAAAATTTACATTTACATTTTCAAATTTTGAAGTACAAGCTACCCAGGAAATGCTGAAGCTAATTCTCCGATGTAGATTGAACACAAGAATAATATTATTATTTTCATGGGCGAATTTTAGATGGCTCGTGTGATCATTAGCCAAGTTCAGATACCAAGTGATACATGTGGTACATAAAAACCGCCGTTGTAAGTCATACTCTTCGCTATTTCAGACAAATAAAAAACGAATGAAAAACCGAAAAAGACGTCTGATATGGTCAAAAAGAAGTACAAAATAATAAATGTCGTTTCCAACCGTGGTCTATAAGGGAGAGTAATTCTCAATCATTGTTTTTGATGAAAAAGTAAAACAATTGTCCCTTTACGAGGACCTCCACCGGGTACTACATACTACGTTTTGAGAAATAGGGCTAGGAGTTCTGAATCATCTCCAAATTTGGTAATGGGTTTCTTTCTCGCTCCATGTATGCCAAAGTAGGTCGTTACTTTCGTCCACGATCTACAGCTTCAATAAAGAATACAGATCCCTCAAGTGACACGGCGAGTATTGAAACCCTGCCGGAAATTCCAAACAGAAACGGAAGTAGCTATGGGACAGGAAATCGGCCACTAGGACGCAATACAGACCTGCAATTGGATAAAAATTACAACAGTCAAAAGAGGGAGTAAAAATGGCGAGAAAATTGCTGAAGCATTAGAACGATGCACCAATCTGTTGGAAGAGAAATTTTCAATTATGGCCAACACCAGGTAACTTCTCTGGTGTAGACGTCTTGAAGACTGGAAGCCCCCAGAAAAACTTCAGGAGCGTCGAAATTCTTTCGACAACAACGGTTGGAAGGAGATGGTCGTGGAGCCTCAACTCCTCTCATCGACGACAGTGATGTCGGTGAAATAAGTGTACTGCAAAGCGAGTCTGGCGGAAATCAAAGAGTTAAAAATGAACCTCACTCGGTTGGCGAGAGTATAGAGGATGAAGAAGACGAGAAAGACGACTACTGAGTCGTCTTTTATCTGAATTTAATTAACTTCATTGATTTCCCAACTCAGACCATATGTGGCTGACAAGGTCAACTTTTAGAGCGCAGTGTGTGGTGCAATTGGTCGATACACGTGCCTACTTCTGATATCAATCCTACTTTTTCTATCGCCCACTGTTATCCGTGCTACGCGTGTCAATAACATCAACTTCCGATCTCTTCATGTCGATGTAACGAAACGTCATATAGATTCTAGTGAACGAGAAGGAAAGGAAGACGCAGATGGAGGGACGAGGTAGGGAGGAGACGACGACGATAATGGTTATAGGGAAAGGTCGGAAGTAGGCCGACGGTTTTGGAGGGAAGATGGATGAGACGACGGTTATGGAGAGAAGATGGGGAAGGGAAGATACGACGCAGGGAGACATGGAGGTACGAGGATAGGCGCAAATGGACGCGATAAATTACGCGGTGGTAACGCCGCAAGCGGTGGAGGAGAGGAACCATGAGAATCGACAAAACTCTAGGACGGGAGGAAAAACAGAAACAGGATAAGGTATCGGCGTATAAGAAAAACAACCTACATATCTACACAATTACAGTACGATAGTGAGTACAGTTTTGTGCACAAATCATGGGTGATCATTCAATTAACGAATGATACAGAAGGATTAACATGTGATGGTTGATCATTCAATTATCGAATGATAGAGTACGATTACACGTATTCAATAATGTAATAGTATCTCCTTTGACATTTTGAAAACACAGACAGTACGATCCTATTACATGTGTAGCAAAATAATTCTAACTGAAATCATTCACGATTTCAGTATAGATACCACAATGCGATGAGGAGGCAGACAATAAAAAGAAGGTTGATTTAATTCACGATATACACATTCAAGACGAAGCGCATCAAAATTTAATCGCAATGAAGGCGAAATATCACAGGGAGGAGTCAATCCAACCACATGGGCAGAAGTCGACTTAAGCAGTCGACTCAACGAGCGAAAGCAGTTTCTACAAATTCATTGTGGTGCGACTGCTGTCAATTTTGAATCTAGTTGACGAGTATACAATCAGTATCTTCGATCAGTTTTCATACAGGTGCCAAACGCATCAGAGGACAGGTCAATTTGCCGCATATTCTACGAATTGCGAGGACTAATAAAACCAAAGGGGTAGGACTCTAAAAGGATATAGAAGGGACCCTGTAGCCCCTATTCACGGTATAGTTATTGGTAGCCTCTCTGCTGACGGCTATTCGACACTTCACGGAGCCCGTCTTTGATCCAATCTAATCGACAGCCTTTCATTGCGCTTTCGCGACCTTTCCGACTCTTGTCGTTAGTATTCAACTACGGCGCGACTAATTCTCTGTACCACGTACACCATAACTCTCCTTCCCTTTCTGGTGGAGCGTACTGCCTGCACAGGTTCCTGTGTAAAGAGAACTCGAACACCTCCAGTACCGATAATTCTCCTCATCTTTTCGCTTTTGTAAATACATTATACTACAAATTTCTTCACTTCGTCTTTGGTGTGGGAATAGACTACAGAAATGTACCTTTCCCACACCCATTCTGTGACAGACCCAGTTCCCGCTGATATCACTTCCAGCTGCCTGTGCCGAAAGGTCTTTTCTGTGCCATTTTCATCCAGTAACAGCCCAGTTTAAACTGCTCCATCATCAAGCTCATGAATCTCACTGTCATAACCATTTCATCGTGCTTCCACAATCATATCATGGAGAATGATTGCGGCTTTCATCAAATGTGAAGCACGATTTCTATCCCATTAAGCGTAGGGATTTGAGATCAGGGCCCATCTAGAAACCAAAATGCCAAAGGCTCGGTCGGCGTCTCTTTGGATAGCCGCTTGGGCAGATTCAGTCTCTTTCGTTCCTCGTCACACCTTCAGGAATGGTAGACACGAAAATTATAAGTTGTCATCTCAAGGAACGGTGTCAGCCCACCAAGGTGCCACCCATGCTTTATCTGCAGGGAAGATCATTTATTTGAAACTACCCACACTAGAGCCTTCCACCGCCAATACTGTAAGAAAGAAAGAGTCAAAACGCCGTAAGTGGTGAACTCTAGTAGCTTCGATAGTGGTCTAGTGAACTTAATCAGCGGTATTCGTACCGCTAATGGAGTCCCCCCAAGTCCTATTCTCGGCGGTACAAATTTTTCATTTTTCCGTTCTCCTTTTCTCTGCCCTGACAGACTGGCGTTTAGTAGTTTCCATGTTACCATCAAAAATATAACAATTTGGGTAGATACCATCTACAAGAAAGTAAAGGAAATTTTGTTTTCTACCGTTCACACTGAATGCATACTCCGGTAGCATGCAACCTTACACTATCCATGATACCAGCAGAGGAATATAGAGGATGTTAATTTGTTCAAAGTACGTGGCTTCCAAAAATGGAGGCTCCAGATCCAGAGCTTCCCGTCTGTGACGGCTTCGAGGACAATGGTTGGATTACTTTCCTTTCCATTGAACTGCCCAGACCACTCAACTGAGAAGTTTTTTCACAGCCACAGCTGGCAGTTCCCACTTCCCACACACCCCTGTATATCCGCTCCCAGTGTTAATTCCCAATATGCGTATGACGTCGGCTTCAGTCGTAACACAGAGGTATTCTTCACCAAATGTATTAAATAGCTCTTCAACAAATGATATAAATATTTCAAGAACATATTTGCGATACCTCAACGAGCACATCAACCTCATCAAACCCTTTCCATACCAGAGTACTCGAATCTCAGCGATCACGCGTATTAGAGGTGATGCGCCGTGCTTGTTTGTAGCATGGAACTCAATTTAGACATTCCGCGTCCTTCTTCGATACCGCTCAAGACGCGCTCGAAGACATAACTCGGCGTGCGAAATAAACTTTTAAGGACCCTCTAATCGTAGAGAGGGACATTGGGAAAGTAGTACCTTCCGAATCGGGCACCGCATTCCTCGAAATCTCGTTTCGTATTTGCGCGGCGTAGACACATATCTTATTCATGCCAGCAGTTGTTTTACCGGAAGCCGGCAGCTCGCCCTCTATCTGCAAGTAATAGATCACTTCATCACTGCTATATCTATAATCGCTTTCATGCATTAGGTCCATAGTTTGGTAATTTCAACAAATTCGGAAGGCAGGGGATCGAGATGTGAGGCAGCAAACAGTTGCGGCACCGATGGAATAAATTATTTCTGTACCATTGCGCAGCATTAAATTTGCACAATAGATTTGAAATTGTGGATACAGTCAAAGCTTTAAACTCTGTAGACACCAATCATCACCACGCACGTTTCAAAAAATAATACGGATATATTCAATTTACGGGCAACCGCTAATAATTCTCTAAGTTCGTATGCAAAGTTGTTATCATTTTGAACGGTCCGAATAAAACAACTCGGAAAAACCACTGGAATAGCTAGACATGATTTCAAACGACCTTTTTTCAATTTCCAAACTGATATTTATTATCTCAGCATATCACAATGGTCTCTCCTTCATTGTATATCAGAGCAACATAAAGAAAATATATAATATATAATGGCCACAATTTGTTTTCAAAAACTTCGACTTCTTGCATTTGTTCTTCAGAATCTTAGTTATCAACAACATATCAGAAAATTTCAACGTGGTATCTACATCTGTACCTGATCAGCCTTTTCTTTCTGAATCTTGCTGTACTCCACCTCAATTTGAACAACACCAACATTCTTCATTAGAACTACTTACGTTACCTTCAATTGAACAATAATTTCAACCTCAATCTTCTCCAAAATGATACAAACCGAATTGAAGGCAACCAGGTTAGGAGGATGTAGACACTTTCGGGACAGTTAGATCAATAGTGCAACTTGCAGATGCGGTTATCAATGGTTCTAATCGACTAAAAATTGATTGGCATAGCCAATTAAAAGAGCGTTTTGATGAAGTGCGGGATGTATTGAACTATGAGTTCCAACAACTTCATGTTGATCCAGATATATCGGTATATAAATAACTTCCTGGAAGGCGAGTTGTGGAGCTATTTCAAAGAGGGATTGCATCGTGCATAGAGTTGAAGAGATTTCTACATGTTGTTTTTAAACACATATTTACAGGAAATATTTATATGCCGATGATATGATATGTGCTACTGGCATTTACAATGATATAGTCAAAATATCGCACTTCTATGATTTGTTCGTAATCCAAAATATTCAGTTGAAAATTACTTCCGTTTGCAAAAACTATCAATTCGTTATTCTACAGATGAGTTGGACCCAGCACCAGATACATCCCAATTGAAACCAGATTATTCTGTTTTTGCATCGTCTCAGGGCTATTCGCCAGAACCACCATTACTATCAGTATAATATACCATTGTCCCAGATCTTGAGTAGTTTAATATACATTAAATTGATCGGAAACTAGAACTGGAATCTACTTCTGTTAAAATATATCTACCAATGGGAGCGGAGGCAGCGAAATCAGAAAAAAGGCAAAACAGAGTCGTTAAAATATGAAAACCAACTGAAAGAGGTGATCGATTCGTGAACTCAAGGATTTACTGGGGTAAAATTGGCGAAAATAGCTGCATCACATGAAAAATGTACAGAAGAAAAGGAAATATCGGACCGTGAATATATATTGAGAAATAACTCGGGCTAGATCGAGACAGTTAGAGTTTTTTAATGGCAATGCCGAAACATTCCTTGAATATAAAAATATTTTGTGGAGACGTCGTCTCCGTGTACTGAGAGAAGAAGAAGAACTTCTGGAAATAGAAACGATAATTATTTTCGTTCCTTTAAATTAAATTTTATGTATACGAAACGAGTTCTGGTTTCTGGGTACAGTTAAACCATCTACCGTTCATCGTGTTTGTTAATATGATTCAATGGGAAATCGATCGTGTTTGTTAATGTGATTTAAAGAGAAATTAAATGTGTCTCACGTCTCACATTACCTATAATTTACCACGTTATCAACACGAGTGATGGTTTGAAAGGGTAACACAAAATGTTCAACGTATTTTTTACAAAAAAGTTCAACTTTTTTGTATGATAACTCATTATCAACAACACAGGTAAAGAAAGAAATACTTGAAAATTATTTTGACTGCTAACTAGAATTAGCAGCATTACAATCACAACCCACACCGTTCCCAAATAGTGGCAGTAAGACTATTGGTCATCACATCATGGCCATGTCTATCTTGAATACCATCTACGTTTCCTCTTAAAATTGTCGCTCCGTCCAATAAATGTGTTGGAATGGGACAAATCTTTATCAAAACAACCTCAGCATTATTATCAACGCTACATTACTTGTACTTCCCATCCCATTTTCTTCATCTGAATCCCTCGATTCTGTAACCATATTATGCCTATTAGCTAATGATATAATGACGTCATACATGTCATTAGAATACCAAATACGGAACGGATTTGCTAGAATGTATCATCCAGAAAATAATACTGCGTATACTTATTTAGCTGCTTTTCTAAACTCCGGAGCCTCCTTGAACATTTTTTCTCTTTTCGACTTTCGTTATAGTATCGTTTTGAAATATATGCGTCACGGTGGATAAATTCCATAAGCAAACAAATAAAACCATGTTATTTGGCGTCCATGAATTTTGTTCACCGGGTCCTCCTTTCTCCAATTCCCATACGGACATTGGAAAACAAGGAAGAACAATCCAATATTTTCAGATCATTCATTGCACCAGGCAAATCAAATGAAGATGCCAAATCCGTAATCTGTCGTCTAAAACTGATTCCAGAAGAAGCTCTGGTTTTTAGGACATCAGATATTCCTTCGCTGATCACCGATTGCACCTTTGGAAATCTCCCAACCTGAACAGTACAAACATGCAAGTCCATCAGGAAGTCCAATTTTTGAGTGCCGTTTCATAATATCTTCAAAATCGTTTTTTCTTTTGTCTACACAGGTATTCTTCCGAAAATCTAGCATAAACCGCAGCTGGAAACCTTTTTCTACATTTGTCGAAAAGTCGATTGCGAAAGACGAATATATTCGGAAACACTGTCTGAACTAACACCGAGACTTAATTGTCGGAGCGCTCCTACAACCTTTTGGTCCCTTGTTCCATAATTTAGGCCACATGCGTCAAAGCCTTCTATAAAATACCAATTATCGTCCATAAATCCTTTTGTAATACATATGTATGCATCTCTTGGTTTCAAAACGTGTCAGCAGCCGAAAGCCTACAAGTGTGGCTTACTAGGCAAACATCAATCAAATGAAGAAAAGGGTAAGCGTAAATGCTCTTGAGTTAGTTATGTTTATTCCGTGATCCCTGGAAGCGCTGGTAGACCTCTAATCCTGATAATATTGAGTATTCTCGCGCATGTACTGGTCGGAGGTCACGGTAATGACCCCTCCGGCTATGTTCGCAGTCGGTGAGTCTGATCCCACGTAGTACGCGCTGTACTGATTTTCTCCTACCGTATCTCTTAACTACTTATTGCGTGGGTTAGATAGAGTTTCCCCTTTCTGGTTGTAATTTACCACTAAATGTAATAGGTTGGATTTGAATAGGTTCGGATTTCTTTTGATAATGTCTGCCTTTCAATTTCAATAACTCGGCTTCAAATGGGAAAGAAATAAGTATAGAAAGTTGGGGATAATTTGGGGATCTGACACGTGTATTAGAATCACGTTCGGTAATGAAAGCTAAGTCGACAATAGTTCTAATTAAATAAATTGCACACGGGTTATCACACGTTCTTGTTTGATGTCATTGGTACAGTGTATACTGCATATTTTGAGATGAATGTCGCAGGAAGGTGTTGGTTTCTCGAGTATGATATACAGTATAATTTTTTCCTGCTGTACATGCGATAATTTCATGATTTCATTTCTTGTAAATTGTGTTTATTCATGTGTATGCTGTTGTCTGGTATGACAGGTCATTTTATATTTCTTGTACTACCGTTGATTATAATCTGCTGTAATTCTTGACTGTCATGCGTTTTACTCGTCCCCTATAGTGGCCGTGTTGTTATTCCTATTCATTATCTTGTTATTATTTTCTCCTTTATCATCTTCTCGTCGTACTATCATCATCTTGCTCGTCATTGACTTCATCATCACCATCTTTAATCATCGTATCTTTTTTATCTTCATCATCCTCATCATTGTATCATCATCATCGTTATTGATCGCCGTATCGTTGTTATCATCATCGTCGTCATCGTATCATTATCATCTTTATTGATCGTCGTTACCATCATCACCGTTATTGTATCATCATCATCATTTGTCGTCGTATCATCATCATCATTGATCCTTTATCATACTCATTTTCTTCTTTATCATCCTTCATCCTTCACCCTCTATTATCATCATCCTCTATTATCATCATTCTCTTGACTTCATCCTTCATCCGTCAACCTCTATCATCATCATCATCTTTGTCAACCGTCATCCGTTCATCCTCTATTATCATCATCACCTTTCATCTTTCATCCGTTCATCCTATATTATCATCATCACCTTTCTCATCCTTCATCGTTCCCGCGGACCTCTCGGGTTGTGTCACATACACCGCTCATCCTTCTATCGAATCGTGAGTACGATTCGACACTTGGCATCGAAACTGAAGTTCTATTTTTTTCAGTAAAAGTAGTCCCAAACCCCTGGTGGATTTTATACTATCCTATTCAATGAATTAGTCCGGTTCTAAACGAATTCCCCCATCCACTCTTTTAAATTCACGGTTGGGCGATTTTCCCTGACAATGACCCAACATGCTGTCGCTTTTTTATTCGACTGTGTTTTCTCTGATATGAAACTAAAATCAGAACTAGATTCGTAAATGAAACTACAGGGGCCGTCGTTCGGTTCAAATCTGTATCCAGAGGCGGTGGATACATTTTGCATGGTTGGAGATGTGAAATTGTCTTGGGTAGAAATGGTTGATATTCGTTCGTTTGTATGAGTAGATATGGGTGACTTATCTAGCCATGATCTAAAATCACCGTTTTTCACCAGTGGATATGGGATAAAACTATACAGTTATTGGTTCTACAGCTAAAGTTAATTTCTACAGATATCCAATGAAAACAGTACACGACCCAGTTTTTATACGGTTATACAGAAATTTGCTTTTACCGGTAGAGATCATCTAAGTGTTAATCTGACTAACAGATTAATGAGACGTTTGTGTTTCAAGTTGTGACACCGCAATGGTAATTAATAAAGGACCCTACTACAAAAACACTATGATCACATTAGGTGACGGGGAAATACTACTTTCAATACAATATGGCATAAATCGAAAGGATCACGATAAAGGCGACAGGTGGACTCCAGCCAAAAGACGATATCAGAATAACTGAGCAAAGAATTCCATGAACATAACAAGGAGCAAGGACCAGAACAGGAGGAACAAGGTGTGTCAGTACGTGACACAAAACACGTGTACTACACAATACTAATCTAAAACACGTGTCCAGACACGTAAGAATAATTCTAACGGATCACCTTAATTAGATCCGAATTCCACATGCAGTATGAGTACCTGAATACTGTAGAGATAGTGACAAGTGCATCACAATGACCGACACCAGCTATAAAAGAGTGTGAAGAGGGGATGAACCTCGGCGAGTAGGAGAACAAAAGGAAGTCACCGATTAATACAACAGAGCCCAACTTTTTCCTGTACCCAGAGGAGCAGATCAGACAACCACGTCATCCGTACTAGTGGCAATATAAATTCTGCGTACTAATCAACCCTCTCGTGGGCTTGTCTAACCACAGAAACAAAAGGGCCTACTACGATACCAGGGTTGTAATTGCCACATGTACACTCATGGAGGCAGACTACACCGCAAGAGACTTACTAAGTAGTCGTAGGAGAAGAATGTCGAATTAGTTACCTCCATAACTACATATCATTTTAATAAAGGAAACCAAGGAAACCCAAATAAAGAAAAGAGGAGCACGGACTAAAGAAGAAAAGGTAAAAGAAAGAGAGAAAAGGGGAGTAGAAAGAATCTAGGCCGAGAAGGGAGGAGAGCACAGATTCCTCTGATTCCAATACTAATAAATCTGGGGCCTCATTTTCTATTTCTTCTGTAGTATGAACATATGTGTGACCAACGGAATGTGACTGCGTGCTTGTACCTCTTCTGTGAATTAAATCTTCATCTTCAGCAAACCGTTCTCGAGCACGACGAAGGTACATTCGACACATTAGTCTAAAATAATCATCCTTCTCCTCTTATCTTTATTTGTTTCGCAGGGTGCAAGTGCCATTTCCTTCATGGCATTTTTGTCCTCAAACAATTCGGTCTTCTGTTCCATAGCAGGAGCAATCATTTCGGCCATTTTAGCATTTTTCATTGCTGCAATCTGTCTTGCTGCTCAATTTTGGCAGACTCCCGCCCGGTTTGTCCACCACGGACAGATCTAGAAGGAGTAATTTCTTGCGATTAGATTTCTACGTCATTTACAGCAGACGTATCGGATAGATATGGAGTACTCAAATTTCCTAAAGGTGAAATTTCATCTTCTACGTTCTCAGTAGTGCGTTTAATAATTGTTAATTGCAACGTTTGACCAGGTTCTGCATCGATTATCTCTACATCTGTAAAAACTTTGGGTGTTTGCATAATGTTTTATATGCCAAATGATTAGCCCATACTGCATGGTCCGTGTCCTTGTATTCATAGCTCATTTTGTCAATTTTTTTCATGTGAATTTCAATTGCCAACGATATCACTTGCGATTCATCCACCCCTGTTGGGTTGCAACTGGAAACCAGGCGACTTGCTTCTCGAAACTTTTGAATGTCAGCACTCAGTTGGTCAAACTTGGCTTTGATTGCCTTTGCTGTACGAGCTGCATAACGCTCTTTGCTGATGTCGTCGCTTGGAACACACGACAAAAACTCACGATGAAGTGTGCTAATGAAACTAATTGCAGTCTGATCTATTTCAACCAAATGATCTTCTGATGATTCGATCCACGCTCTCGCTAGGTTGCAAAGCTCCTCAGCTTACCATGAAGCACCTCGTCCCATATAGATCGTAAAGTTGTTGTGAAGTTGGTGTGGTTGTGTGGGAGTAATCGAGAAGTGGGTGTGTGTAGCTGACGTGCCGGTGTGCGTGGTGTGTGTGTGGTTTATCCGGTTTGGTATGTTCATTACTTCCAGTGAAAGGTGACAGTCACCGGCAGCTATTTGAACGTCTACAGTACATGACATGTATGTATAGGTTGTATACCGGCTGTCAGGGTGTATATCGAATGTCGAGGTCAAGAGAAACCCGATGGACGTCAATGTAAACAAGAGGCGAAGCCAAGGGGTGACATTGATGGCCCGAGGGTTTGTCGAGACCTTGACATTAGATATACACCCTGACAGCCGGTAGACAACCTATTTGTCAATTGATTTACAAGTGATGACCATGACTTGCGGGCCATCATTTGTTTTAATATTTTAATATTTTTAAATATTAAAATATTAAATATTGAAATATTAACAAATGAGGGCCCGCAAGTCATGGCATATTGAAATAAAATATTAATATTTAATGAAATATTTAAAAATTTTATCTTTTATCTTTAATTTAATTTCTTCGCTGTCATTGTTTACAGACTATTTACAGAGTGTGGGAAAGCCCCATCTGAAAGAAAATGGAAGATGAATTTTTTTAAGTACTGTAGACATGAAAAATTTGGAATTGAACGGCATCAGAACATTTTTGTGTCATACAGTATACCCTCCATGATTTTTTCCATTGAAAATGAATTATTTGTCAATTTGAAATTGCTTATCAAAAGTATGCTACCTACCGTAGCAGCTATAGTATAGTCCCCTTGAACTTTAATTTTCATAGTGATTGATCTACAAGTGATGAGCTAAAAATTGTATCATTTAAATGACGACATGAAGCCAGCTTACCCATAAGTGGCATTTTGCATTTATTATTTTTTAAGACCCTTTTTTAAATTATGAAAACGGGTATAATTTATTTTCAGACCAGGTACAAATTTTGTGAAACTGATTGATCTAAATGGGATAACGTGAAGGGATGGCGCGAATAACTCTTCTAAAAATACGGCAATCAAAATTAATTTTAATTAAAATTAAAGACTATTTGCTGTGGCCCTTACAGAAGTTTCCATGCAAGTGTTTCCTGAATTTGTTTTTGGAGTACCAAACGTTCCTGTTCGCACGTTGCAAGCTTCTGCAACCGTTCTTCGTGTACAAGACAAAGTTGTACCGATAATTTCTCATAAAAACAACTTTGGGGTAATTAAAGCTTTGACTAGGTTCATGAAGGAAAACGAAAAGCTCGGATTTGTCGAGGAAATCGGAAATCCTGGCGTTATGTTGCAATTCTTCTTCGGAAACTGTTCGAAGGATTTAATTCCGGACCAGAATATCATATTTTTACGTGACACAATACGGGAGTTTGTTGTTAACTACCACACTAAAAAGTTCAGTGACCCCGTCAACGATGAACAACTATATCAATGCAATATCGAGAGTTATAAGAGAAGCGAATTATAATGTTAATATTAATAATGACCGCTTGTTTAAGGAACGAGAAGGAGGTTTAGCAAATGTTCTTGATAACCATTTCACAGAGCAGCAGGATCAAGGGATGATTGTGAAGCATCAAAATGTTCTACCTAGAGAGGATTTGGTAGTGCTTCTTGATATCTATGCCTGTAAGACTTCATATCCAATGGGATACCTAAACAGGCTAGTTCTTGTAGTTGGTATAACGCTTGGTGTAAGACCGACTGCAATGGCCGAGTTAACAGTAGTCCAGTTTATTGAAGAACGAATCAACAAAGAAAGCACAATATTATTTACGGAAAAGATTGGTGTTCGCAACGGTTCAACCAAGCGTACAAATGGTCGGAGAAATGCAATCCGGAAGAATTTGGTACGTATTCCAATGTTTGATATATTATTACTGGACGGTAGAACGAATGTTTACAGTGTAATGAAAGAATATCTGCAGATACTGAAGTCTCTTGAAGGATTTTCAGACCGATTTTTCCTTGAAGTTAAAGCCAATGCGAAAACATCTGATCAGTTCTTTAAGAGGAAACATCTAGTGAAGAATGCATTTTCAAGGATTGTCAGGAGCATGTACACTGAATCTGGAATTAGAGGTACAGCTTTACATGATTACATGAATACTCATGGCCTTCGTGGCACTATGACCTCTTTGTTGATTGAAGCGGGCCACACTGACACTAGTGTAGTCTTACGAACGGGCCACACCGACACCGACACTTTAACAAGGTATCACAACCCACATGGTGCAGAAGGAAAGGAGACAACAAGGAAGTATGTTCGGTTCTATGACTGAGGGTCCATCGGCTGGAACGGCTTCAAATAGCCATGACAGTGAAGAAAAGGATCCTTCCGGTTCAAAGCGTGCGAAATTTGCACCAAATGTAGATCTTCCTCACACTGGGATTGTGGCAGCAGACTTATTACCAGATGTTGGATTATACTTCAAACAGGTGCTGGTTAAAACATCGAAACCTGATGCAATGCCCTCTGAAATACCGTTTGGTACAGGTATTGGAAAATTCCATACAGGATCTGGAAATGGCACAGTAAACATTACGATCAATAACAATAAATGAACATACAGTAATTTGTTTCATTTATTTGTTACTTTAAACATGTTTTAACATTTTTTTAAAAAAATAATGTTTCTTTAACCACACAATAGTTTCCATTCTTTTTAATTTTAAATTTAAAAATTTAAAAATTTGTTCTTTTAAATTTAAATTATAATTATAAGTATAATTTTAATTTGTTAGAGCATCATTACCGGTCACTCTAACTGAAAAATAATTTCGAAATTTTGAGATAAAATTTTTTTGGGAATCTACAGGCCAATTATTTTTGTAACGTATCTGAAATCAATTTGAGATCGGCTTTTTTTTCTCCTATTTTTATAAAAATACGAGAAGAAATAGAAATAATTCTGAGCAATCAGAGCTTGCTCGAAGAGTAAGGGACCAGAATTAAAAGACACACACCGACCAACCTGCTGACGGACACCGAAGACACCCACCCACACCCACCTACGAACGCCA
>JAULBU010029420.1:0-16960 GCA_032358235.1 Odonthalia washingtoniensis
CGATGTCGATGTCGATGTCGATGTCGATGTCGATGTCGATGTCGATGTCGATGTCGATGTCGATGTCGATGTCGATGATGATAATGATAATGATAATGATAATGATAATGATAATGATCTTGATGTTGTTGATGATTTTGAATATGATGTCCATCATGATTTTTATGTTGATCATGATGGTTTTGATGTTGATAATTGTGAATTTGATGTTGATGGTCATGTTGGTGTTGGTGTTGATGTAGATGTCAATGATCATCTTTATGTTGGTGATGATAATTTATATGTTGATATTGATTATTTTAGTGTTGATGGTGATGGTGGTGGTGATGTAGATGATGATGATGATGATGATGGTTATATTGATGTTGCTGTTGCTGTTGATGTTTCTGTTGCTGTTTCAGTTGATATCGATTTCGATGTCGATGTTGACATTGTTCTTGATATTGTTCTTGATGTCGATGGTGATGTTGAAGGTGTCTAGTTTTGACTATGATATCCAGAACTATTTTAAAAATATATGATTTTTTAATTATACTTCAATAAATAAAAAATAAACAAATTTTTGAAAGCATCGATGACCATGTCCAGTAGATTCTCTATTGAATTAGCAATAATTAAAATTTTCATAAAGACAGTTGTTGAAGTTAATGAAGTAATATGAATACATCTTCTCCTTCTTCCATCAATTTTGACATCACCAGAACTGTCAGATTTTTCTGTCTCTTCACTTGATACATCACGATGTATAGCTGATGCAGGGAAATGTGCTAAGCTCCAGTTAAATGGTGAAGATCCAGTTACAGATGACATTTACAGTTCTGATTTTGTAATACCTGTCCTATTGCCTTGTAATAAAACGGTATTACACCCAAAAGTATTGTTTGCAATACCTAAACATTACTAAACTTTCGCAATTAAAAATTTTCAACTTTCCACTCGCAATCTTGCTACTTCTTTAGAAGCATCACAATATAATACAACCATGCCTGTTTTACTTATTTGACTAATAATGTTTCTCTCGACAAAAAATTTAAAACAAATTTTACCTTCATATTCTAAAACGTATAGTGTTATAGTTTTCAAACATAAATCATCTAGTATTGAAAGATTATTTTTTCTTGTTGCTGATAAAGATTGTTACTTATTTAATTCCTATGCTCTGAAATTATGAATAGCTGTGTAACTACCCATTACACAATATACTTTTTCTTGGTAGTATGCATTATGTCAGTATCGTTTTTAATATTATTGTTATGATAACTATGTATCTTTGTGCAATTAGTATATTATGAAGAAAAATCCATACATTGCGGTGGTGGTTGCGGTGCTAAAATGTGTGTACTGTCCATAATATTAGTGTAAATCAATACCCTGCATTCACTGGAAACTCATACGCTTGAAAATATGTTCATAATACTTCAATTCTGACAACCGTGTGCGCAGAAAAGATCCTTTACCGTTATCTGGACCCTCAGAACATTATTTTAATACGTTTTTCTTGATGATGTCCTTTTACCCCAATTACATATATTTCGACGCCTCGTAATCCAGTCCATTCCCTTATGGTGGGGGAACCGGTATGATTTCACTGGATGATGATGGAGATGGAGATGCGGTCGTGGTGATAGTTTGTGCACGGTGGGGGTGCATTCTGACATCGAAAAAATATATTGTAATGAGGATTTGGACGACGAGCACTGTCCGAACTTTATACCCTAAAACAAATTCTTTCCAGTTTTAAACATGGCAAACAGTACAGCGTGCATAACTTTATTTTTGAGGCAATTTGCCAAAGTGAAAAACGTTACCGTTTTTACCATTACTTGTATAGTTATTTCCATTACCTGCAGAATATCAGATCGCCAAAAACAAACAGATCCTTTAATTTTTTAAGAACACATTACACATTATAACAACAACTTTGGTATTGTCTTAAAATAAATATCATTCCCATTCTACTTACCTAAATTATGTGATCCTTCAGCACCAGCTTCTGGATCAAAAGACATTTTGATCTCAAATTTTTTAAACCATTTCCCTCATAATGCAACACATACAAGTTTATTCTGTCGTCGAATAAACATTTTTTCCCGTCCTTTACCATTTTTTAAACTTTCCACGGTTTTCACTCCTTCCCTTTTCTATATTACCACACAATCCATACTTCCCTTTTTGTCCTGTATCTTCACCATCATTCCCATACACTTCCACATCATCTATTCTTTCCAATTTTACAATATGTTTCCTAACATAATCACCACCATCAACCTCCCCTTCCGGTCCCAACTTACATGCTCTCCCATTGTTAGCTTTGTCCTTGCAATTTTTCCCAGTCTTCACGCCCACCTTCTTTCCAGTCCCCATTTTCTTCTTTCCATCACACAACGCACCGTCTTCATTTTCCTGGTGAGATTCAGTATCCTCTTCAGATCCATCCTCCTCGTCCACACAATAACTATCTTCATCGCCATCACTTTCCAAGTGATCACATAACTTTCTTTCTAAAAAATACCACCAGATCCACCTCACGTGGGAGGTGGATCGCCATACCTCCCCCGCAGCCACTATTTTCTTCATTTAAATTTTCTTGTTTTTCACCACCTTTCCTTGGACACTTCTTTACATCTTCATTGCCAATCAAGTCTATGGCTTCAACCTTTATTTCCTCATCCTGTTCACCATACTTATCTACAAGATATTTGATCGCCTACCACACAATACAAAAAAATATGTTGTTAGTTCATTTCTTTTTGTTAGTTTGTTGATCATCCAAATTGCTGATTTTGCAAAAAGGTCTCAAAAAAACCTTTATTGACACATACAGACATTGACGTACTTCCCAGACTTTTTTGCATATGATGATATCAAATTTGTTTAATTTGTTTCTCGTAAAAAGAACTTTCCTTTTCCAGCTGTATGCGTTAATTTTTACTGCCTTCCCACAACACTTGGGAAGGGCACAGCCTTTTTAATAACGATTCTACAGGTTCAACGGACGACAATGAAACTGGTTTTTCTTAAAGGTTTTTTTTAAGACGCGAAATGTAATAGAGGGCGCTGATTTCAATGACACTTTTTGAGTTTGGTAAAATTTTAGGCCGAACCGTGCAGTGATTGGCCAGAGTGGGTAGGAGGCCACTTTTTGGGGTATACGGTGATGTAAAAATTTTGCAGCATAGAGACGTGAATAAAATACACGTTGCACAGTTAAAAGGTTGTTTTGGAAAACTCAAAAAGAAGGATATGTCACGTTTTATGGAACCGGTGTAAACGTAAACTGTTTACGTAAAAGTAAACAGAGTGTTTATGCAAATAAAAGTTTTTATGAAAAGTAAAACAGGCGGTAAAAGTTGCACTTGTGCAACTTTACATAAGGGTTTTTCAGACTGCAATCCAGAAAAATCTGCATTGTACAAAATTACATCAAGGTTGCGAGATTATCTTCGTATATTTCGTAATGGTGCGCTTTCCCTTCGTTTTTGGTGGCTCTTTGTCCGAAAGGGACGGCGTAAAATACACAATCATTGATTGTTTATTTACAGATAATTATAAGCACATCACCATGACAGCACCACTACTCACTGGAGGCGTAAATGTTTTATTGGGAGACCTATGTTAACACAGGACCTTTCGTGTCATATTAAACCAGTAGGACAGGTTCTTTCACACTTTCGGAAATGTTTTCACAGCACATCCCAGTAACGTGCAACGTACTCCAATTACAATTTTCAGCCACGAGTCATGCAGGAATGGGAACATTTTTTATATACAGCAATGTACAGCAGCTCATGTTCGGAACTTTTCGTGTCTTTCCCGTCCCAAGTCGGCTTCCCGTGAACAGGTTACCCGTCACAAATTCACAAAAAATGTTTAATTAGTGTTTTGTACTGTACGCTCCGTGGCATATTTTTATTGGCTCAGAGAAATTTCATTTTCACCTCTCTGCCGTTTCTAAATAATTTCCATTCCCAAATTTTGCGAAGAGGTCTATACTTTTCACAAAACCGGACTTTGCCGTCTCCCTCACGTCGAATAGGGGACTTTACGCCTAAAATCTGTTTCCATTCTCGACGGTAAGCCAGTCCCTTCTTTCACCTTCGTTTCCCAATCGACCGTGCCATTACACCTGCACCCAAAATCACAACTCAACTCCATCTGCGCCCTCTATCACATTGTGTGTCTTAAAATTATTTAATGTTTTTTATTTGCGTTGTATCCATTTATTTTACCTGATTGTTCCTTAAAGAACAATTTGGTTATTTGAGACCTTTAGTTTTCCACACTAATGTTAGGAGTTCAAATCTCCTTATTCGCTTAAAAAAACTCTACGTACTAATAATGTGAAACCATAATTGCACTATTCACAACGTTTCTCATATTTGTAAGATTCTTACAAATATGAGAAACATTGTGAATAGTGCAATTATGGGGGTATGGTTCAATTTCAATAGTATGTAATCGTCTTTTTTGCCATCCGGAGATATCGGCCAAAACTTATTTTTTAGTATTTTTATTTAAAAACCCTTTTTCTGTCAATTACACAATCATTTTTCAGTTGCACTTTACAGAATTTAAAAAGAGGAACTCGTTGTCCAGCTACAACCCAATCATTCTCCATTCATAAAATAAGTTTCACAAACTCTATTGTTGTTTGCAAAATACCTATCAAGTATCTCTACTTTCAAATAGTTTTGCCTATTGCCATTTTTCCTTGATTTTTCTGTGCTCAAGTTTGGATTAATAAGTTGCAACTCCGTCCTTTTAAGGTCTGCAACTACTGGTTTAACCAGATGATCTTTGAGTACCATGAAAGATTCATCTGCTCTGGTGGTCAGTGAACGAACAAAAATCGTTCCAGGATGACTAGCTCTTGCTGCAAAAACATTTTTTGTAGTGATCTTAAGTTTTGTTCTTATCTTGAAGTATTTATGAAGCATATTTTTCCAGTCAAACCACCATACAGAACTTCCAGCGACCTTCCTATTTGAAATAGAACTATTGTCAATGGCATTCATCATGTCATTTGGTGTAACTACATTTGATTTTAAAATAGTTCTCTTAATGTTTCCAAAGAATACATCACAAACATTCTTTTTGTTTCCAGCAATCAAAAATAAAGTACAACCTCCGCATATAGATTCATCATTACACTCCAAACAAGATAACTGATTACAAATCTATTTTTTTTTGACACTGCAGTTATCGGCGTGTAAGAACAGAGTTTTTTCTGCTAAATCTGATCCATTACATGTAAATATTCTCATTACTGATGCATGAAGCATTGATAATACTTCATTAGCAGTTTTTTGTTAAGGCCAATGACCCTCAACTAATCCGTAAATATCTGTAATACCATCATTGCTACATGATACAACAAATAGATCAAAGTTTAACCCGGTAATAAAATGACATTGCCCAGGTTGCTTTTCAAATCTTGGAAGAAGGACCTTCTCGGAAAAATGAAAAACGAAGTATCGAACTTTATTGTCACTTCTACTTCTTGTGTTTTCCTGTATAGTTTTATATAATCAAAACTTAGTACAAGCTTCTTCTAAATGCTTATCAATCTTATTATGTGATTCCCTGTATAGAGGATGATCTTTACATAATGATTCCATTGCATTCTTTAACTTCGTACAGGTATCATAAAAGTCTGATCCACAACTAGCAATTCGAAGCAGTCCCATATCTTCATTCCAATATCTAATAAAAATACTATAGTATAATGGTTCCTCTAGGGATTTAAATCTATCAACTATTTCGACAGCTCCTTCACAATAAGTTGTCCACAATGAAACGTAATCATTATAAATTTTTATTTTCGTAAATGTAGAAGGTAAAATTCTAATAGGAGATCCATCTATACTACCTCTACCTCTTGGACAGTCTATACCAAAATCCTGTGCTACATTATTTAGGAAGGCCTTTACAACAATCCTTTGAACTCCAAATTTACCATCTCTCCTTTTATTTAGATTATTACTATAAATAGTAGGAATTAGTTTTGATGTTACATCACGTGCTTGTCTTTGAATAGTAATAGATGACAAGCCTAGTACAATAGAGAATGATTGAAGGCCAATTCTTCTACCTAGTATCGCAAATGCAGTTACATTATTTGTCTTCTTCACAACAGAAACTTCATTACCAACATCCAAAGCAGTAGCTTCTTTTAATTTTCTCCTTTTCTCTCTAACTTTTTCATCTGTTTTTAAAAGATGATTTTCAACATTCCGTGGTGGCAAAAGTGCAAACAACATGGATCTCAAGTAACTAACATTTTGAGGATCATTGAAGTCATTAAATACTTTTTCTATTGAAATTTAATCTTTCTTGTTACATTAGCCGTGGGTACATAATTTTGACTTCACGTCTCTACTAAACGTTTCAGTTTGACTATTACTGTTATTTGTAGTCGGTGGTAACTCATCGTTGTTTGATTCATCCAAAAGATATAATTAATGCGCACAGTCTAAGTCTTCATCAAAGTCAAATGCTTGTTCATCTGATAAAACCTCTTCTAAAGTGAGATTATCGTCAGAGTCGTCTGTGCATGAAAGCTGAAGTTGACAAAGCGATTCCGCATCCATCTTTGTTGATTGTATAGTATTGATGGTATGCTCGGAATTGAAAATTTCATGTACAAGAAAGAATTGATTTTTTCTCGAGAACTAAAGCACTTTCAAAAAATCAGTGTTCCGCAGTACTCAGTTTCGCAAATTACGTAACTCAGGAATGGCTCATATGAGTTAATTGAAAAATAGGCCTATCGAACGATCGTAGAAATTCCATTACAGTGGTAATAATATCTCAGAAATTTTCAAAAAAGACGATTACATACTACAGTATCGAAATTGAACCATACCAAGATGACAAGTTCTTTCACACGTTTGAAGATTGTTTACACACGTGTTTTATTGTTTACACGTTACCGTTATGACCCCCAAGTAACCCTCTGTCCCCCGGTCCGCTGTACCTTATGAAAATTACTCCTTTAGTGGGTGATCATACAGTTACTTCGGCTCTAAGTCAATAAAAACCTGCCATAGAAAAAATGAATACAGGTGCACATTGGCCCCTCTGTTAACTAAATCATCAAAAGCTATTATCAAAAGATTACAACATAAAATTACCAGTCATGTCACACTCCCAGTTTTTGAAACTGAAACCAAACCTTTAAACTTGGATTCAATTCAAAGAAAACACAATTTCTTAACTGTTCGCTAATAAAGCTGATCATGTTCGGAAACATGAATTTATGTTGGTGTTCTTTTTGAGCGGGAAGCATTATAGAATTAGGAACTTTGAATATTTGTTTTAAGTTGGTTGATATCATTTTAATTTTAATCATTCAATGCAACAATTGCTGCCGAAGATATATGTATATGTATATATATATATATATATATATATATATATAAGTCTGCACATGTACTGCAGGTACAGTACAAAGCGGATCAACAATTTAATAAACCAATATTGGGAAACATATATGATCTATGATCGACAATTAGACAGGTACGGGCATTTTGCTTTCATAAAGATTAAAAAAATCAAGAAAGACCATACCAAATATCTTTAAGTCTTCCCAGTGCACCTTTTCCTTTTCTTTTACGTTTCAATTTTCTAGATAATTCATCATTTTCTTCGAACATTCTACCAAGTTCAGAAACAAAACAAACAACAGTTTGTATACCCATAATATACCGTTTCTTACTCAATCCATCATCACCACCACCGACTAATGGTAATACTAACATATCAGTACCTTTTATATTATCATTTAACATAGAAACAGCAGGCATATGATTCCCGTGTCTGATAAGATCAGGACGAATACCATACGTTTTCAACATAGCCGACATTCCAGCTTGATATAATTCATTTTTATTAGGATTACTTATCCAACCATTACAATTCCAACTAGTTATTATCATTTCATTACCAGATCCTAATTGTTCAAATTTTTGTTCAAGTAGTTTACGAACTGATTCTTCTACTTTCTGATGATCTGTGTCTTCAGATGTTCGAATTGATAATTTCGCTGTTACTGTTCCTGGTATACCTGTTTCCGTTGTTTCTGTTTCTATCCCATGGATTGAAATTGCTGGATATTTCCATTGATTCATTAATATTTTGATTGCTTCTTTACTTCCTTCAGCTTCAGCTTCAATTTCAGCTTCAGCTTCAGTTTCAATTTCAGTCTCAGTCTCGGTTTCAGTCTCGGTTTCAGTCTCGGTTTCAGTTTCGGTTTCAGTTCCAATTCTCGTTTCAGTCTCGGTTTCAGTTCCAATTCTCGTTTCAGTTTCAGTTTCAGTTCCAGTTTCAGTTCCAGTTTCTGTTCCAGTTTCAGTTCCCGATTCTATTATGATTGAATTATCCTTTTCAGTACTTCCTTCTTCTATTCCTTCTCCTTCACTGTTTAATATATCATTTTGATTATTCTTTTTCATATTTGTATTTTCAATAATAGTAGAAGATGAACTTATTAATCTAGGTACATTACCAGCCATACCTTTCAATTCATCAACATCAACACGAAGTGACCGAATCAATTTACGATCATCCCCATTATCATTATCAACAACATGACGTTCACATCCATCAATACCTAAAATATGACCAGAATGTTCACCTTTAGTTAACAGTCCTAATAAATGTATCATATCAGTCATTGGTTCTGCAATACAACCAGCCCATTCACCATCAACGATATTGTCACAAGCTTTTACAGAAATAGTAAAAGAAGATAAACCTCTTGCACCATATATTAAACAAGGTTTATGCTTATGTAACCATTTAGAATTACCTGAAGAAACAATGACATAATTAATATCTGTTAAGAAACCATTTCTTATTGTAACTTCTCGTTCAATTAACTCATTTAAACATTCTGAATTCGATGTTGCCATACCTTCTATAATAATTTTTATATTTACAGGTAGACTTTTATTTGGATGCACATTTTGCATTGCTTCTATTGCCCATAACCATGATAATAAACTTGATTTATCATCTACTAGACCACACGCTTTCAAAATATCATTATCATCTTGTTTCAACTCAAATGGATTTTCAATATCAGTATCATTTTCTTTATCTGTTGTTTTTGTTGATGATGATATTGATAAAGGTGATGTAACATCATAATGTGAATATAATAAAATAGTAGGTTTTTTTTGTTTTGTTGCTGCAGATGCGGTTTTATCACTAAATTCAGCTAAGATAACAGGAGGTAAGTCAAATCGTTCCCCAAAATCATTTTCTTGAAACCCAACTAAAACTTTTTCAGAACGTCCTCCTAACTGTTCGATCCAATTATGTAATAATGTGGCCATGTCAAAACATGATTGCCTGCGTGTTAAATCCGTTGAAACAGATTGTATGGAACAAGCTTCTGATAATCGACGTACATACGAATCTATATTAAACTGGATTAAATTACGGGCTTCTGATATTATATTGGTCGGTGTAGTTGCTAATGGTGTCGATGACGTCGTTTCAATGTCTGTGTTCGTCGTGGAGGAAGGCGATGTTGTCAACGTTTTCGTGGACTGTTGATCGGTTGTGTTGGGCGCTGAAGTAATGGAAGGGGCGACGATTGAGCCAACCATTTTTTGGAAAGTGGGAATTGGGAATTGGAAATTGGAAATTAGGTGTGCGCAACTATGAAGAAGGACGATCACCCTGTCAGACTGAACGATTGACAGAGAACGGAATTGGATTCAAAATGAAAGACTAACTTAAGAAGAGGATGGATAGTCAACTGACTGAATCAGATTCAACCGACGGCAATTGCAGCTTGTTGCTTTCAGCTCTTCATGACCTCTCAGTGCAAAACTTTGTTTCTCAGTGCAAAACTTTATTTTGTTAGGCTTTTTTTCGCTAAAATAATTTAAAATATAGGAAATATATATTTTTTGGGAACACATATTTTTTTTAAAAAAAAACCTAAAGAAAAAAACAAATCTGTGACATCGATCACAACAATGCATTTTCGACTTTTTCTGTTGCTGTTGACGTCAACAGGCATTCATAAATCAAAAATGCATAAATAAACAAAACCCACACTATTTTCTCTTACAAATTGATTGATAAAGATGAGGCCCAACTTCATTTCGCACGGATCAAAAATTTAATTTCGGTGTTCAAATAGCACCACTCTATCCAACCAACACATCCTGTCAACAAAAGCTTTCCCGCGAAAACAGATATGCGTTGGCAACTTCCAGTAATAGCACTCGTATGGTTGCTAGGTCTTTATGCGTGTGTTCGTTTCACTGGCTTGACTGCAGCTGTTCAATTATACATTTCCATATCTATCTTCGTTATAATTTTAAAGAATTTAGGACAAAGACGTGATGGACTTTCAGCATATTCTGTTTTCAATACCGATTGTACCCCTTTACTTGGTCAATTACAACCTGAACAATTCGAGAATGAAATGCGACACCGACCACTGTATGTATATTCATTGTTAATCTATGAAAGAAACAAAAAATAACAATAATTTATAAATAACTGACATAGTATGTTTTTTTAAAAAATGTGGCACAGAGACAGAAATGAAAATGATGGTAATGGTAATAGAAGTAGAGGAGACGAAATAGATGATCATGAATTATTGTTACAATCAATGCGTGCAGAAATGCAAAGAGAAGCGAGAAGAGCAAGACGTAAATTTGAAACAACTGGTCAAACAAGTAGTAGACGTCGACGTTAAATAAATGAAATTAAAGGGATGCCTTTACTTTATGTTTATTATCAGGAAAAATATCATCGTAACAATTTAATACGAATTTACTGACAACTGATCTGGAAATTTTATCTGAAGGAATTAAATGACCACCTTGAAAATTATGTTGTACTTTTTTTGTTATGCTATCATCGAAACAATCACTTAATTTTTCACTTAAAACAGGTGGTACCATTTCATCATTCATTCCCATCACATGTAATGAAGGTACTTTTATACGTTTTTCAAATAATGGTTGGTGCGCACTAGCTCTTGACTTAGCACCACTGAATAATAATGCAAATTTTAATGATTCTAATTCAGGTGTTTCCTTATTGTCACGAAGACTACATAATAATGATGCTATTACTGCACCTTGTGAAAACCCTAACACTCCATCGTATTCCTGATAAACAATTGCCAGATAGAAAAAAATAAAACAGGCATTATTAGATACTGTTGTTGAAACGTTGAAAAATATACATATTAGTTATTTGGTTAACTTACGTTTTGTTGAAATGCTGTGCGTATGTGACGCAGAGAAAGTTCCCAGCCGTGGTAAACACCACCTCCATCCTCAGCTTGCCACCAAGATCTTTTGGTTCTATCGATCGTCACTTTATCTTTAGAAGAAGAAAAAGCGACGGAAATAGAAGTAGAAGGACTGTAAACAGAAGTATATTTATCACTTTCATTTTTAATTGTTGAATTGTTGTCACCGTTAAGTTCATCGTGTAATATGAAAGGAGCTTCGATATATTCAAAATGTGCCAATGGAGATGCTTCATCATCATCATATTGTTGTTGTTCATTGGAACGACGTACAGCGTTGACTGAACGTTCTAATGTTTTACGTATACTACCTGATTTGCGTCTGAACAATTGAGAATTTTGACAATATCCATGTAAACATAATATTTTCAAAGGTCTTTTCACACTCGTTGTTGTCGTTATCGCTAAATTTGAACTTGATGCCATGTTTCTTTTTTCAATTTTAGACTAAACACTTCACCTCAGCACCTGGATTGGGTCATCTTCAAAACAAAGCCAAGATTCAATCACAAGCAAAGAAAATATATCAACGATGCATAACGTTTTTAAACGTTTTTAAACGTTTTTAAAAAATCTGTTCATAGTGTGAGTGTCATAACATCTCCACGCCAAACTACAGACAGAAGAGAAGCACAAGGACGCAGGACGCTTCCTAGTTGAAGTCACAGATGACCCTTCCGCCCACGCCCCGCCTCCACTTTTAACCAATCAACACACAAGATATGTCAAATTGTGACGTCATCAAAGTTGCCCTGCATCACAGCCTAAAATTAGATCTATTTAATAGAGGCTATTGCTAGGTTATAAAATGGCAGGACCTCGAACTTTGACCCGAAATAGGTTACGAACTCCGCCATCGTCAGCTACTGTAGCTAGCGACAGGCAGAAAGGAAAGTCCCATACAAACCATTCTCATTATTACATTTATAATTAGCCCCAAATGTAGCCGTACGCTCCACGGTTCTTGCTTAGACATCCACAAACAGACCAATCAGAATGTATCGACATTCCTGATACATACACGTATCATAGCGTACGCCATTAAAACTTTTTGTCCGCAACATCCGCTTATCCCAAGCGCTATCACCGCCGACACTCCTTTTGCCAATGAAATCTTTTACTGTAAAAAGTTGTGCTCTTTCCAACCAATCACAACTCCTAGCTGACTCCTACTACCTACACTAAAAACGCGATCAAAAACAAAATAAGAGAAGCCTCCGATTTCGCGCCAAAACTTTATCTCCACCAGATCAAAAAAATTAAATCACCATGCCATCTGCATCCTCCTTCCCAAGCCAACAAGGAAAAAAAAAAAACTAATTGGTGACAGAAGCTTTGGCGACATTTTCATATCCAGAAAGTGCTTTTCTAGCTTCGACAGAGACCTTTTCCTGTAAGATAGGTTCAAACGTTTGTTTATGTCTTTCGACAAACTGAACAACCTTGAGAAACACAACAGCTCTAGCATCATTCCCATCAATCAATTCATTTGCCGCACCTGAATGACCAAGACCCCATCTGAGTAAAGATTGACTCGAAGCGTAAGTTTCAGCCGCGCCAACAAGTACATCAACTTCTTCTTCTTCTTCTAAAGCTTGTTGTTCATTTAATTTATCATCATCATCGACGACGATACCTTCAACCAGTGCGACATTAGCCGTTATGATATTAGGCCACATTGATAAATAAGGATCTTGAATCCATAGAGTATCAGAACCACAAGCTAATTCAGAAAGACCTATAGCACATATTTTGCGTTGTTTAGAATCACGTATTTTAACAACATCATTAATCCACACTTGCTGTAATAACATACCTAATAAATTAGGTTGTATACCATCAAATGCTTGTTTCATCATATCAACACCAAAACGAATAACAAATGTAGATAATGCAACTAATAAATTATATACATATTGCGTTGTTTTACCATTACTTAATCTTTTCATTAATGCTAAAAATATCATTTGTATATATGGTGCTAACTGATTTAGTTCAATATTTTCAAATATTTTACATAATAAATGTAATCCATATTTGTCTGTAACTTTAGATGCAATCAATTTCTGAAACACTCCTAATGTTGCCTCTAATTGTTTGTTTGCTATTAATTTCTGTACTGATTTTTTTATGTATGTTTCAATATATAATACCATAGCTGCTGTATATGCTCTTCTTTCCCACATTACAGGATTTAAAATTGGACTAATAAATCCACCATATTGTTCCGGTAAATTTCGACCATCATGTACAATATTATGTACATTCATCATTTGACTTAATATTTGAAATACATATGGTCCAAATTCAGTTACATCAGCAATTAAAATATTACAGAAAGGTGACATCAATAAATGTTCAAATGCTGATATTGTTGATGTTGTTGCATTAAATCGAATAAGTGCTGCAAATGTTTCAAATAGATAATGGTTAAATAATGGATTTGCTGGATTTTCAGTTGCTGCTATCAGTAATTCAACAAGCGTAGGTAATATAGATTCAACATGTGGTCCCATTCCGTCACGGCAGAATGAACAAAGTCTTAATACAAGTCTCATCATATATTCATCAGGTCTTCCATGTTCCTTTAATGCATCTACAACCAGTGGTAAGATAGATGGTAATAAAGGTACTACATCCCCTTTACCAATTCGATATTCTAATTTCGTGTTACTAAGTTTTGCATTTGCATTTGCATTTGCATTTGCATTTGCATTTTCAGTTATACTACTTGCCTCACTTTGTCTCATCGTTAAAATACGTTCAAAGCATGCTGCTGCATATGTTTTAACCACTGGTTCTTTCGCTGCAATAAGTTTACCACAAGTAGCAAGAGCTTCTTTACATCCTTGTACAGAAATTTGATGTCTGAAAGCAAGGACAAATTTGATTAAATCCGCAGTGAATATGGGGCTTTTCAACTCTTTTGGGTTCTTCGCAGCCTCAAATAATTGAACATTAACAAAAGATGTAAAAAAATGACCTATATCAATTAATGAAGAAGTTTCAGTTACACCTCTCATCAAGGTACCAGTTTTCCAGCCAAGAGCAATAACTAAATAAATAGCAGTATCTCTATCTCTCCAATCAGTTTCTGGTAAAAAAATACTTCGTACGAATGAAGAAAATATTTCAGTTACTTCTTTCTCATACCTTGTACATAACGCTTTCACTAATTCAACAGCACCTCTTCTTCTAGTACCTGTATCAGAACCCTCCAAATCATGACGTACATATTCTCTTGGATCATCTTCAAACATTTCAATATCTTCTTCTCTTAATTGAATGTTAGGTACAACAATTTTAGTGCATACACCAGTTAACGCATTAGGTTCATTAAATAAATGTGAATCAGGTGATCTTGCAACAGATGATAAAAATTTTATACCAGTTGTAACAACAATATCAAATCTTGTTGGATTACCACGATGTATTAATAATTGCCATGCATCACTCATAAATTGTGGTAGAAATTTACGAAAGTCTTCATCATATTTAGTTGCATATAAATTAGCGATTTCTAATACAGACGCATCAACTTTATCTTTGAGTCCTGGTTGATCATCATCATCATCATCATCAACTTGATCAACAACATCAGATTTAAAAGTTAGTAATTTTTTTAAAGATGACATATACTGCGTAATATTATCTTCAAAAAATTCAGGTAAATCTTGCCAACTTAAACTATAAAATACACGACACAATATATTTGAAGCTGTTAAAACAGATTGAATTAAAGAAAAATCGTTAGACGTAAAATCTTCACCTAATACACGTGATATCAAATTGAAAAGAGATAAAATCTGTTGCTGTGAATGTTGTAGGGAATGGTTAATTTCAGTATATAGCTTATTTGACCGCATACGTTCAGGATATCTATCAAATACAGAATTTAAAGTTTCTAAAATTGCGGTAATTGATATCCAGTCAACGTAAGATATAATATGTTGCTGTTCTTCGCTAGACTTTGAGTCAGCAGTTGTCATAATAGTTTGTAAACGATTAGCTAGGGCAGATATTAAATCAGGCCATTTATGTGGGTGATCATGTTCCGAAATTGATGATAATACTTGTCCTAATGGTCTTCTAATAGGTGGCGATGATACTAACATAATATCAATAATTGAAGATTTAATATGATCAAATGACTGTGAATGTTGTCCTGGTCCATCTTCACTTGAATATGCACGTGATGTTACATTTTTTAAATATACTGCACATGCTTGACGTACATGATCAGGGATGTTTGTATTTGATACTAATCGTAAGATAATTAAAGGGAAATCTTGTGTATCTGATTCACGTTGAGATAAGAAAGATTCTGCTGTACGTCTCTGTGAAGCATTCGGCGATAATGTATTTGAAATTGCATCTGCGATAGAATGTGTGATGGCGTTGACATCAGTCATTTTACTCGTTTCAAGAAAAGGTGCAACGTATTTTTCACAAGACAATCAATAGGGTTAGTTGATAAACAATAGCAATTGATATGATAAAGGTCCGCCGAAGAATGCAGGGAAGGAAATGTTTCAATGAAGTTGGAAGAGTGAGCGTGAGCGTGATAAAGGTGGACGCCGTTCGTTCGTAGTTCGTATAGCGAATGTTGCCGCGTTTTTGTTTGTTTTTTCTATTGATTGTCGCCTGGTGTCGGTCGGGGTCTACAGCATTCTGGGCGGTTCGGTTGGCAGTTGACGTTTTCATTTTTAAAAGACGTATGATCGATCCCGACTGAGCCTAGGGAGGGTTTAGGGATCTACACAATAAGTGTGGTACACGCTATTTTTTGTTGGTCAATCCAAGATTTTAATTACATTCCTTTTTGTAATGAATATAATGTACTGTAATTAAATTGATCCAACCAACTCTCAATATAGAACTGTACTTCATAATACAAAAAAGGAAAAAAATGGAAAACATCATTTTAAGAGAAATTTTAATGTTTAAAAATGTTTTTTTTAAAAAATGTTTTTTTTTAAAAAAAACACAAATTAAAACATTAAAATTTCTACTAACTCCACTTTTTGGAAAAAAACAAAAAGTGGAGTAAAGTAGTAGTAATTTCTTGCTAAGCAAACTTTTTGCTGTACAGTATTGTGGTAAAGAGACAGCTACTAGAAAACTTTGGCAAACTCTTGTTTATTTGATCCGTTACCGTTGTCTTGATTGTCACTACTGTCAATATCATATATGTCAGTACAAACGTAATTGTCTCAAAATCTTCGAATCATTCTATAATCTGTGCCTTTGTCCCATCAATATCATAATCACTGCCAGTGATTTCACAATCTCATTCATACCCCAATATGCTGGGTCTATCACATTCTTCATTAACAAAATCAACTTCCACATCACGCACTTCTCTTTTTATTCTAATATGTATTATATCTCTTTTTAAGACTGGGTATTCTGAGGATGAAACTTCGTACAATGATGGTCAGGTAAGTTTTGTATATATTTTCTAATTGAGATATACCGGAGGCCTCACTGATTCACTTTGTCTGTAAAATGGATCAAGAAGGATGTTCAGAGACCAAGTGAGCCACAATCGCATACATCATGACCGTATTCATTCCTACGCCTCACGCACCCGAATAGTATTAACAAACAAGCATCGTTTCATCTATAAAAAAGGAGAACATATTTCTGACCATCATAACACAATCGTAACAA
>JAULBU010029431.1:2490-16948 GCA_032358235.1 Odonthalia washingtoniensis
AACTAGGCATGGTATACCCGGAGTAGTTGGCCGGGATCAGAAACTTGGATTTGACGTCGCGCGACCGGTCGCGCTCATGCCTTTCCGGGGTTAATGCGTCAAACTGGGCCGGGTTTTGTGCTCGAGAACGTTAGGGATATGCTTCAGCAGCTGAGGAACCCTCGGAGTAGTCCAACTCGTCGCCACTGTTACGGTTGGATTGCGGAGCCCGATGGGGTTCTAGTTGTCATCGTCCGACGAATCGCCGGGCGCATCCGGGTCATGGTCGGGGGAGTACTGGGTATCCCGCGCTCCACGAGCAGCTGGTGCGCCCAGATTGTGCGCTCGTCCATGACATGGCTGTGCAGTGCTCCCGAGATGTGGGAGGCCTGCATTGGATGAAGCGGGCTCCGCTGCTGCAGCGATGGAATCCGGTAGCAGACGGTTGAGAGTGTCACTAATGATTGGCTTGATCGCTAAAAGTTGAGCGGATTCGAATGAGGAAAGAAACGGCGGCACAGGCGGCGGTTTAGGAATTGAAGAAGAATAGGGATCAGGGTTGGGAGGGTGCGGAACACCGGGGGCTTCCATCGGGTTTCGCGAGGAGGGAATCTGCGAAGCAGTTGATGAAGGCGGTTGTTGATGTTGTCGATGTTGTTTGGTTGTCGCATGCGAAGCGGTGCCAAGTTGAGGGTCAGGTGGTGACATGCTTGGTCTCGTAGAGAAGGTTGTCGAAGATTAGTGAGGTGGACGGCCGTACTGCTGCATGAGGAATTGGTTCTTTGAAAATAATATTTCGTAAGAGCATCTCTAGTTAGGAGGCGTTGAGTTTATTTTTAATTAATTTCCAAGGTAAACGAAGGTGCATACAGTACGCTGAAATAGGTATACGGTAATTGTAAAAAGTGTTTTACGGTCATTATTAGTATAAAAACTCCTTAAATGGAGTTGTGTAAAGTTGGAAACTGTACACGTAATAATTTTATAGCCAATCAGGGTATATGTTGTGTAACATGTACAGATTAGAAGATGGAAGGGGGTAGAAAACGGGAAGTTCGTGTACGTGATTAACAATTGATATGCGTGACAAAGCGATACAACATTGCTGTTAGATGTATATGGAGAAAATAAAAGTATATATACAGTTCTAAAGAATGATGTAAGAAACGTGTACAAATATAATCGGTACAGTAAAATAGAAAATTTGTATGTGACAGCGGGAGTTATTTCTGCAGTGTGTCAATGTATGACCTGCCACCTTTATAAAGTGTAGGGACATGTAATGGAAAGTGACAGTTGTTGATATGGTATTGGGTGATTGTATTGAACATAAAAACGACAGGAAAAATGTAATGGTGAAGGGCAGCAAATTGAAATAAAGTTGTAAAATTTTGTACTCAAGAAAATTGGAAAATGGAAAGTTAGCAGGTCAACCTAATTATGGTGAGGTGAATGTAAAGCAATACAAAATACGAAAGAAAAAAGTGAGATGTCAACAAGTATGACTTCTATACGCAATAAATATTGTCGTATTAGGAGAAGAAAGAACAAGAACGAACGGCAAAAATATCTAATAGAAATTGTGTTACAATTACATGAGAAACAGCGGATAATCAACAAGTAACAGGAACAACTTTTATAGAAATAGTGAAGCAAAAAGTTAACTAGAAGAAGGCGATGAATTGCAGTTCAAAGAAGAATACAATATAAGCATAAAAATATATAATCAGTTCCGAAGGGATTGTAGGGAGAGAAAACAGTCACTAAGTGATTCTTGTTGCTTTTTACCGAAAGGATGTAAGCTATCAGATAATTAATTAATTAAAATGGCACTGTAATGTCTGCGTACAGGTAAATACGAATCAATTTATATAAAAACAACGATGCTTGATGAATCGGAGCTACCTGCTACAGTGAAATGTTTCTGCAATTTCGTTGAAAATGAGTATGGGATATCATTTTTCAGAAAAGCACCAACAAAGCAGGACATGAAAATAATCGAGGAACAATTTTCCAGGAAAGGACTCCCTGGATTTGTCGGATACTTGGAAAGTGTTATCATCGGAAAATCCAACAGTAATGAAACAAATATATCAAGTAGAAGTAAAGAAGATTGTATACATAAAGATAGAACGAATTCTGTAGAGGTTTGGGTGGATGTTTATGGTTATTGTTGGGCATGGCGGAATATTGAAAATACAAATTCTGGAAAGAATAATGCACCAACTGGATCTCCTGTACTAAATAATGTATTTCATGGTGCTCTGTGTCTTGAACACGACGCAGGATACATCATGAAACCGTCATAAAATGTACGCCATCTACTTTATTTCAGTGTGGAAGGAAATTACCCTCCCTGGCCAATATTTATTGAGGCGAAAGGAACGTATTTTAATCAAAGGGAAAAAAATCTTTGAGGAAGGAGTTTACTTTTCAAGAAAGGAAGTTGAAAGATTCTTTAAATTTTTGAAGAATTTTTTTCGAATCCTGGATGGACAAGAAGCTATTAAGTACGTAGTACGTACCGTCATTATATTAAATAATATAATGATTAGAAACAACCAGAATGAATTACGACAAAAAATACAATGGAATTGTTGAAGACATCGGAACGGAAGAAGGTGTAAAAGATGTTATACAAAAGGAAAGGGATCGTTTAATGACAACTGAGAGTTACACACAAACTGATGAACGAAACATATGTAAGGATATAAAAAAGGATACATCGAAGAAAGGAAGATATTTTGGTAAGAATATACTCACGGATAGTTGAGACCGCTAAGATCTTGAATTGATGCTAATGAATCATTTATGTTCGACGTGGTCTGAACATAACGAAGAAGAATGTGATTCAATAAATGACACATTGCAATGACATGGTTCAACTGTTTTTATTTATGTAATAAAACATCTACCCAAAGAGGAGATATGTGAACGAGCAAATAACCTATAAAAATGCAAATCTTATAACATTTGCAATAGTTTATGACAAACGAGAAAGTAAAAAAGTTTCCCGAAACGTTATTAAAGGCGACCGTGATGAGATAATATGATGGTTAAGTTCAAAAAGAAAATCAAGGTTTGAGATTTTACGTATTTTGTGCTTCACTGTGAAGCAGCATCAGCACGCGATTCTCGCAACCGTTGTTTCTGACAGTTCAGAAAATGATAACGGTCAACCGCAATAAATAACAGGTAGGATAATAGGAAGTAAGAACCTTATAAGGCAGGGTTCATCATGGATGGAAGCATATTTGGATGTAAATCCAACGTTTATAGACGTTGTATTTAGAAGAAGATTCTCCATCTCAAGGGTAATGTATTTTCAAGTACGGGATGATCTTTTTCGACACCGTAACAATTTTTGGAAGCAGCGAAGGAACTGTCTGGGCCACAGATGCATTCCCACAGATATGAAGATATTATCATGTCTGAGAATTTTAAGTTAAGGAAACTGTAGTGACAGTCTGACGAGAGTGTGTCAATGTCTGAAGAATCGGTGCGTATTTATTTTAGAACGTTTTTCCAAGATGTAATGGAAGTATATGGATCACGTTTTTTCAATAGATATCCATCGATGGAAGAGCTCGTAGAATTGGAACATGAATACAACAAAATTGGATTCCCGGGGTGTGTTGGAGCTGTCGACTGTATGCATTATACCTGGAAAAACTGTCTAGGTACAAGGAAAGGACAATATCAAAATAGCCGTGTATCAAAAATGGCCACCATTCAATGCGAGTCATGGTGATCTGGTAAGCACATTTTGATCATTATTTGGGCCTGGTCTACCAGAAAACCATGCCATGGTTTTCTGGTAGACCAGGCACAAATAATGATCACAATGTACTTGTCAAATCACCTATTTTCAAAGTTGTATTATCAGAAGAACTGTCCTTGGAAGTATCGGACAGGTATATGATTGGAAGAAACGGTGAAGCACATAAATTACTTTACTTTCTCGGAGATAGTATGTACCCGAGATTGCCTGTTTTTTCTCTACCAATAACAAAATCAAACTGAGAATACGAAAGAAAATATTCGTTTAGACAAGACTCTGTCAGAAAAGACATTGAACGTTTGTTCGGTATTTTACAAAGCCGATTTGAAATACTTCGAAGAGAAAGTCTAAAATGGGAGTTAAATGAAACTATACGCATTTCCAATGCGTGCGTAACATTTCATAATAAAATAATAACACGAGCAAAACAGACATGTGATGGAGAGCTTGAAAATCTTAATTACGATACTATGAAACGTATAACGGAAATTAGGAACGACCGGTTGATGGAATCAACGGAAGAAATAAAAGCAAATATTTTACGTTTGGAAACAGAATCTTCAGCAGAAATGGATGAAGAAGTGGAACAATTCTTGTTACGATATTTACAATTTACAGAACATGACGAACAATTTCGTCTACAAAATGATCTTGTAGCACATAACGTTGAAATTAATGGATGGTAATAATAGTGAGAGCAATTTTTTTAATGGCAGAGAATGTTAAAATAATATTGTCGGCATTAAAGAAATAAGAAATGAATTAGTATAATGATCACAGAACTAATCTAATACACACATAACAATGAAATACTAATATTAAATTATGGGAAAGATATATTACCGTTATGGTTTGCAGATAGCTAACTGGAACTTAAGTAGTATGGTACAGACGTAATTGTCAATCATGAAAGAAACATGGGGATCATGAATGGGAAGAACACGGTGTTTATTGGAACAGAAACAAGAACCTTTGTTATATATAGAATATAAAAGAAAAATACAATTATTTGGAATCAACAGTAGCGATGGTGCAGATCATGTAATTTGAGTTCATAAAGTATGTATTTTGTAATGGGCTGTTGCAAAATCACAATATGACTAGCAAGTATCGTTTCACAAAACGTGAAGAAAAAACATTATCAATTGTGAAATACTTTATAGTTACAATAATCCATGTTTCATGGCTTATTAAATTAGTTGATACAAACATTTGCGAATTCATATAAAGAAAATTACTATATGCAAATATTATTTATAGTATTTATAACAAAAAGATGTTAAACTAAGACGTAATACAGAAGAAAGGAACAGCAATTGCCGAAACTGCAGATTCTGTAAGAAATGTAGTTATCGGTGATATTATTATATATTTTAAATTCAAAGTTGTAATTGTAAGACCAAGGGTTTCAATTGGAAAAGTTGTTGGTGTTGTAACATATACATCACTATTCGTCAAATTTCTTGTATTAGACAAGATTAACTAGATCTGTAATTACGTCTCGGTATAATTTATAGGTATATATTGTCTTCTATGACAACGGTAGAACAATTTCAGCTCTTTTCAAATTTCGTAAAGATTCAGAAATTTTGGGCACATACAATATGCAAACGCAGAACATAGATGTTTGTAGACACAACTCCAATTACATTTATCGATGTTTGAAGAAGAACTGTTGGTACAGTTCTTTAGACTTTCTGTACACTCTTCCATTCTATGTATTAGATACAAGATAGTACAACAAGAACCATTCCTCATCACTGGATAACATTCGTAACAACTCTTCGCATGTGTCCTGAGAATGTATAATTTAGCAAGTGTTTATTTTCTACAGAACATGATGTATATAGTTGAGAAATAATGTAACGGAGGGGCTGATTATTACATTGTGAAATGTCAAGATAATGTTTAACACAGACAGTGTAGGAATATGGATGTACAGGATAAGTTATCAATATGTCTGAAAAAAATTTGTCTATAAAGATGATAAGTTTTTAAATTTAGTTATATTGCCGGGGATATATTTGATAACGACGGACAAAATTCCGCAGTCAGTCTCCATTTCTGTAAAAACAATCTTGCATAACACTGCTTGTATAGTTGTGATAATATTTGTAATGTTAATTATGAGAAACAACATGTTTAGTGTGGTACAAGTTTTGAAACGGTAAACATCAGTGCGGTGAAAAATCACTTAGTGGAATTTTTGTAAAGTGAAAGTCTGGAACATATCACATTACTATTCCTAAATGAACATATTTGCAGAATGGGGAAAACCATAACTATAACAATGCAAAATTATATTTATCCTACTTTAAATTTACTTTTACATTCTTTTCACAGAATAGCAAATGAATGTCGTCAATTTCACTGTACCAATAAACATCGAAGTAACTTCTCAAAGTACGGATGTTGTCAAAAACATGAACGTTACAAGCACACCATTTCATGGCATGATTATCAATATCAAGAAAAAAAAATTGGAATCAATCTATACTTTTGTGGTATATTTTGATGTAATACCGAATGAGCACAATCACCGTTTCTTGTAAAATACATATCCAATTAAGCAACTATTCTTCCTCAAGTGGATACAATATCTGTATGATTAGTATGTGTGTTTGTAATTATTATGGCGCAGATTCATTCGCATTGCCAGAATAAAGTAACTATACAACATACCGTGCAGACATCATTATCCAAAGTACAGAAATAAATGTATATGTATGGTGAACGAGAAATTTAAGTGCCCATGAACATGGGCACTTCACGATATGTAAATACTTGAATTTTCCAACAGAGCATTAAAAAAATAACATATTCATCATATTTCTTATGGTAAGGTAATATTTTTTAAAACACATAACAAATTTGTCTTTAATTTGTCCCTTTCCATTAGAAAGACATGTCTCTGGCAACAATAATGTTTTACGCGTTGAAAGAATGTACTTGTTTTTGTATTTTCATGTCATTACGACATACAAAGATGTGTGCTTTTGTAGATTCATTCCGTCAAACAAATTAATTTGGTTACATGTTGATTACTTATAACATCAAACTGAAATACAGCCATCTTTTCCCCTGTGTTCCGTGATTTTCCTTTCCACAATGTAATCATGTACATTATCATCGTTTCTATGATCAATTCATTATAAAAATGTATTAACATTGTTAACTACCTTATTTGCATTATTACTTGTTATAATTGCCATATCACCATTATTCATTTTGTATGAAACCATGCCTTATATTACTTTTTTGATATATTTAGCATAATATTAAAAATATCTATCATTATAATACTATAATATTATAGAGTACAGCTTTATGAAACATATCATCTCTTATATTATAAAAATAGCACATAAGTAAAATAGAAGTTTTTATTATTTCCATTCTTAGCTTTCGAGAAATGATTTGATAATACCTCTTCATTTACTTGATTTACATTCACAAATTGTCAATGTCTCATCCTTAGTTACCTTCCACTTGTAGTCAAAGGTAAGTTCGGTTCCCTTTTCTATCGGCGTTATCGAATAAAGGAATGCTGATATACATGATTCGATGTCTCCGTTTTTGCACTGTACAGTATCCAATTCGCAATGGGGACTGCAACTATGATTTACATACTTGCAGTCGTTCGAATTAACACCTACACCATCCACATACGATTTATTTATTCTAACTGTACCGTGTAATGAGCTCTTTCCCCTCTATTTTTATATTGTTCTTCCCGCTTTTCTCTTTCGCTTCCATTTAATTTTTCTCCTGTATAGTCCATTAGTAGTGTTCCCTTCCCTACGTTCTCATCCAGAAATACTCCGAGTCCACAGCCAACTGGTTTTTTTACAAGCACTTTCTTCATTTCGTTTACGTCCTTGTCTTATTTACCAGTCCTTTTCTGTTTCGGTATATTTTCTTCCATAGCCTTCACGTAGTCTGCTGTGCATTGCGGATGACGGGACCTATCCATTTCCATTATTGTTGTTGTAGATTGCTTATTTGTAGAAGCGGCTGTATTTTCGGATGATTAATATTATTTCTACTTAGGCTGATATCGGTTACAAAATAAATGGGGTTAGTATATAGTTATGAGATGTTAAATCTTTCAATTGACATACAATTATTTCAGTAGTACACTTACATTGTTATAGTACATACTTCATATATTTCATTCATAAAATAATCGAGTTTACCACAATCAGAAGCAGTTAGTTATTCTCAGTTCACACATTACTAAAAATATATATATTACTTAATATTATGTCTGACCTACCACGAATTAAAATTTCTTCGACAGTACATGTCATCAAGCATTAACCATTACATTATGTTACTTTATCACTGCCATATTATTTTTCCAAACTTCTACTTAGTATAGTAGTGCATATATGATAGGTTTAGTTCCTGTTATTCGTTTTGTTTTATTTTTTTCGTAATAAAATCAGTTATGGTTATACTTTCTAATCAAAATCGATTACATTTATATATCCAATAATTACATACTTACCTTCCAAATTCCGTTAAAAATATTAATTCATGTAAACAATTAATATATAAGTACAGTTTTCTGTACTAAAAAGTTGTATAACTTATACCTTTATTACATTATATTCCGTTACTCCAATTTACTCTATTCTCAATAATATTATATTACGTTGCTTTCCTCCTTTCAATATGGTTAATTACGTTTTCTCACATTTCCTAGTGTACATGTATATACGGTTCTAATCTACTCCTCGTCTGAGCCAGATATATCATTGATATCTGTTATTTTTTACAATCGTTTCATATCCACTCGTTCCCTTTCCATACAATTTAAGACTTGTATACAGTCTTTCCACTTTACCGTTGCGACGTTGTTCTCTTCTTACTTCTTTCATAATCCTGTTAGTTTCATACATTGCATACTTTATCATTTCCATAGAATGTTATCTTTTCGTTTCAATATTATTGTCATTACTGTTTCGCTTCAAAGGTTTTATTCCAATTGGTCTGCTGTCCGCTGTTTTCACTTCACTCGTCTTATTGTCCCCAGAAACATCCCTGTAATTTCTCCTAGCAGTTTGGGGAAATTTTTACGGTCGTCCACAATCTTCATTTATTTCAGATGTAGGTAGTTCATATCTAATTCCTTCTTCATTATTATTCACACGTCGTTTTTTATGGCCATCATTGCGTGCTGGTTGTGTTGTTGCTTCAGATGATGCAGTTCCTACATAACTATTCTGACCTATAAATGGATCGTACTTTTTGTTTCTATCAATGTTTACTCCCCCATTAGAATCTACCTCTCCGAATTTAGGTATTGTTGATAGATATTGTGCAGTTTCCATATATTTGAATGTTATGCCGATTCCGAGATTACTATCCTTGTCACGTCTTCTCCTACTTTGAAATACAGCATGAGTAAGTTTATATATCCCTTTTTTGTTCATTACCTGTCCCATTCATAGTCAGTACCATGCTATAGCATGACTTTCATAATTGATAATCTTTACTGACAATTGGCCATTTGCCTCTCATTGATTCCTTGCTACGTTTCAATCCATATTGTTCCCACAACATTTTCTATACCTATCCACAATGTTTCCTCAGTCTGCACAAGTTGTTGCGTTTGTGAAACCCACGCTTTCGCCAGTACCAACACTTCTTCGTTGCTCCATTATGGACCATCTCGTTTTTCTTCAACATATATTTTTTTGGTTTTAGATCCTTTCGGACGTCCTCTCCCAACTACCAATTTTCTTTTTCCTATGTTCTGTTCATTCATTTCTATATCCAAAGATGATATCATCATTTCATTTTCAATTTCGGTATCTACTTTCTCAAATTCCTCATTACTTTTTTTTATTTACTTCTTGTTTTCTACTTTTCTTTTCATTGCCGTAGTGGTGGTTATTTTCCAAATTGTTAATTATTTTTCCAACTCTATCTACACACCGTCTCTCTTTATTTTCTTTTAAATAACATACATTATTTCCCCCTACAATTCGTTGGATCACAATCTGCTCCATTACATTTCATACCGTCATGTGATAATTCACTTTCTCCGTCATTATCTATTTCCAAACTTTCTTCTTTTGGGTCTGTGATTCATTTAACAAACGATGCAGAATATCCATGTGTTCATCCCAGTTACTGTTACCTTTTCCTTTACAATTTCCATTTCTCTCACTCTTTCTTGCTTCCACTTTGTCAAGATCAACAACTCCCACTTCGTTGGGTACATACTTACCTTTCCTTGACGGATTATGCTGTCGTCCAGTTGAAGCTGTTATGTCTTCATACTTACCTTTGACAATTTCTTCAACATCGTACTTGTCTGAATTTCCATTATTTTGTCCTTTATGTTCGAGAACTTTAGATGTAACTACTTTAAATATTCTCCACTAACCCTTTACAATTCTTTTCTTTTTTTTCTCCTTTATTTTGTAAAGTTCAAGCCGCTCCATATCCTACGTCATATTCTCTATATATTTCATCATTTGAATCGTTGTCTACATTACTACCTAATGGTTTAATACAGTTACCGAGAGTATGTGTGCGGTCATTTCCACTACCACTTTATTCATCTCCCCATTCATTCCTGTTTCTTTTCATTTTTCAATTCCTTTTTCTTTGCGTAATTCTGGTAGTTTCATACTGCTCTTTCCAATTGCCTTTGTTTCCGTTACGTTCATATCATTATTGCATCTCGGTTCTATTTCCGGATCGTTTGCACTTTCGTAATCATTTTCGTCATGTACTTTGTTCCTTCCAATATTATCCACTCTCGATTTTCTGCCTAATCCTTTCCTATTAAACTTGTCACTTACTACGTTAACAACACCACTTTCATTACTATAAACATCCCTGTTTACTTGCTTTTCTTTTTTTTGTTTAGATAATCTCTCATTCATTTTTTCATAAATTCGTGAACGGTCAACTTACTTTTCGGGCTTACGACTGTTAGTGATTAATTCACTTCGTCCGAAATATGATGACGTTGCTCCTCATCGCTGGCTGGTATTAATTTCTGCGTAGTTCGGAATGTAACACTCCGTCGGACCGGTTGATATACCTCATCACTTTGCATGTCACCACTTTGACAAGGTGTTGATTGAAAGTAGTTCAGTAACGGTAAAGGCTGTGACACTCACGTAATGACTATTAGATATGTTAACGACCCGATTGGCTTGTTGACTTTGAACATATACACAAGTTATGTTTTTTATTCATGAACTACAATTGAGCGTGTGGATGCACACATTGGCATGGCTGTGGGAGAGAAGAAAAACAAATTTTGGTCATTTGCAGCATTGGCTTACATACCTGTTCCGTTCACGTTTCACTTACATTTTTTTCATCTGTAACTTTTTGCTTTTCCTTTACAGTACACACACTTACAGCAGAAGAAGCCATTACTGTACTTTCTGTTTACTTGTTTCGTAGATTTTTCCCCTTTTTTGTCAACATCCGTTGAATCATAGTTTTGCAATTTTTGGTCAATGTTTTTCATTGGTCGTTTCATTCCATAGTGAATTTCAATTATTATTTCCACTGCATTTAATTTTTGACGTTGAGTTTGATGTGGAGTTTTTCAGAAAACTCAACAGCAAACTCAACGCCTTAGAGTATCTCTAGTTGGGGTGCTGAACTGGCATTATCTGAGTTTCGAACTCAACACCCGGCACTGGTTAATAAAGAACTTTTTGACACATGTTTTTAATGGAATCAGTACGAAAGTTTACATGAGGTGTTGCGTTGGGTGTTGAACAATTTAATAAAACTCAAATGAAAATGCAGCAGTTCATATGTCGTACCCTTAAAAATTAAATAAAAATTAAATACGCGTTAAAGCAGCCAATGGAAAAAATGGAAAAAGAAAGGGGAACTGAACCGATAAAAGCTGTTGACAGAAAACTAGAGAAAAGTGTGTACACTGGTGAAAAAAGATATACAGTTGTGAATATCCAACTGTCGGGAATTCTAAATATGGCGCAATCTGGTAGGCACAATTACTGTTACTGTACATCACCCATTGGACCCAACATGTTCCTACACATTCACATTGTCATCGCAGCACAACTATGCCCTTCCAGGTAGGCCTACCTCCATACACGTTTCCCAAGTTCTATTCTCCTTTTCAATCGAACTTTACCATTTTTTCTACCGCTGTTCTCATTGGCTTCTTCTATACAGTTTCTACATATTCCACAAAAAACCGGTGCATTTTGAGCATTTTTAATTAAATTTTTTATTTAAATAATCGAACTCATACAACATGTTTACTTGTTTCTCGCACGTTGTGCCATCCTATGTTTACTCAAATAATCTTATTTTTGCGGCTAACTCAGCACCCTAACTAGAGATGCTCTTAAGGCATCTCTAGTTTGGTGATGAGTTGGCCGATGAGTTTGGAAACTCATCAATGTGGCACCGGTTAATAAAGGAGTTTATGAGGGATTCTTTTAATGAAGTGGTGATGATTTCGTTGATGGGTTTTCCGGAAAAACCCATCAACGAACTCATCACCCCCGATTTTACGTTGTCAAAGAATTAATAAATTTTCATGGTTGTAGATATAGGCCAATGAAAATATTACAAATTGGAAGGGGAGCCGTTCCGAATGATGGTGTTGACGAATACAGTACGTAAATCGGTGAAACAAGTAAACACCGAGTACAGTTGAAGTGTGAAGGAAACGTGTACTGTACATAAACAGCAGATATCACACCAGCAGTGACGGCAGATTGAGTGGTGCGAACGGTATGTAATCCTGTGACGGTGTGTGTCACAGCGCCAGAACCATTCGTGCATAAATGCACCTTGTCGACAACATCAGCAAAAATAGACCAGTATTGTCATCTGTGATTCCGAACCGTACTGGTAAAAGCAATTTATCGATAGATAACGGCACCGCAACAATGGAAAGCATAGAAGTTTTCCAACCAGAACGGATCGAGATCAATGTAAGCGACACGCAACGTTTGGATGACGAATCGAGTGCGGAGGAGATTATTGTAACCACAAATGTTACTGCGGGCGGCTGTGAAGGTGGCGGACAAAGAGGTGAAAATGATCAGTCCGTTACGGAAGAAATACGGAAGTTCAACCTCCAGGCTATTTTAATGGAGAGTGAATCCGGACCCTTTGACAGACGAGAAAGGACCCATGCAGTTAACAATGCAACAAACAGTAATCTGGAAACCGTACGGGGAAAAGCGACATACTGTTACGAAGCCCCTGATCGTCGGCAGAAGGAACCAAGTGGAAATATGATGCATGAAGAAAGGGGAAATGGTCCGTACAATGGCGATTCAGGTATGATAATAAAACGTACGGAATTGATTGCAAGAACAGATGAAACACATAAAGTCTTTAGGCGTGTTGAGACAGGAGACAGAAAAATTGTACATACTATGGAAAATTAAATAACACCAGTCAGAAACACATCGATACGGAAACACTACACTGGAACTGGCGGAAGTGGTAGTATAAAAAATTGTAGTGAAAATAGGGGAGTCAAAGGAAACGTCAGACGTGACGAAGAAACAGATGGGTCAGCGAAGCGGAGGTTAGACTTCGGTGACATGGGGCTTTGGAGCACTTTGGAATGGCAAACCGCACGGATGAAATAACTACAAAACGGTAGTATGCCTGAATTTAGTGACGACGGACACAATGAATTGCACGGTGAGCATGTCGTGAGTAGTGAACTTGGCCGTAGCTGTAATGTTGGAAATGGAAATGGTAGAACTGAAACGGCAGTACAAAATCAACGGGGAAATGTTTGTCTTGTGGTGACGAATACGACAGACGATGGAATGAGAGGAGAAAATGAAAACAGTCTAAAGAAAAGGAAGGAAGGTGGTACGGGCAGGCCGAGCGGATCTAAAAACAGAAAGAATTTTAAAACCGATCCGGTAGAAGAGAAAAGTAGTGGAACGCAATGGACACTGAGGGAGGCCCTTATTCTAGTGAAGGCATGGGTTTTGCCGTCTAAAGAAATGGTACAGACGGATTATAGTCTATGGTATGGCATTGTACATAAATGCATCGAAAAATACGGTTTGACGCGTAGTATGCATTCCATACAGAGCAAGTGGTCTGTACTTGCATTAAATTTTCAACTGTGGAACGATTGCTATAAATAGCTACTTATGGAAAACCGAACGGAAATGCACAAAAAAGCGACTTGGAAAAGTTGGCGCATGCAATATACCAAAGCCGGCGTTGACTTGAAAAAGAAAGTAATCCAGGAATAGGAATCAGCTTCAAATTCATTGAAGCCGCAGAGTATTTTTCAACCATACTAAGTATGGCGAGGTTGATGAAACGGTGGTGTTATTATAGACCGTACGGTTCGGCGAAGTCCTGTACAAGGTACAATTAACAGCCCCGTGACAAGCGATGTGCGGGGTGCTGTGAATGGAAACGGAAGCAAACAATCATTCGGTGAGGGAGTTGCATCAAGTAGAAATTCTGGCTCAAATTCTAGATTGAGAAACAGTCGCGCTACTGTTCAATATGGTGCTGTTGAGGGGAATGAAGACATGAATGAACCTATCGGTGGAAGCAATAGTGGTGATGGTGAGGATCGAAGTTTGACACAACAGTCCATGACTATCCTCGATGTTGATGACGTTGCGGCAGTATTCAGTGATGGGTTTTATGGTAATAGACCGAACGGAATTAAGACATTGAAAAAGAAGG
>JAULBU010029442.1:0-16944 GCA_032358235.1 Odonthalia washingtoniensis
ATTACTGATGATCTATACGGTACTACATGCACATTGATTCTAATTAATAAATATGTGGGGTTGTAAGTCACCAGTGACGAGGAGGTAAAATAAATAATGGCCGAAAACATATATCCGGATGATGGTAAGATTATATGGGAAAGTACGGATGAAGCAGAATGTAAAGAGGTACATTTTCGAAAATTGCTGTTAATAGAGCGGACGGGATAGGGGTATTGGGGTGAACGAAGTATTAATGAGGTAGTTGATTTTTTGAGGAGGAAACAAAAGGTAGGAGAAGAAGAATTGATTCAAGTAAATAAGGAAAGAATGAACTATTGAAAATATGAGCTAATGATGAGGACTGATATGTGCCCATGTTTTTTTTTCAATGATTTGTTGCTGCTGTTGTTGCTTTGAAGAATTAGTAGAACTGAATGTTGCTAAATTAGGGATTACAGGTAATAGTGTCGATTCAGTATCAGTATCATCATCATCTTCTTCTTCATATACAGTAAATAGTTCCCATGCCGTGATAGTCGTTCCAGAAATACTGACACGAAGACTTCGACAAACAGCATATGCATTATCACTTGATTGTTCCAAATATGTCTATGCCGCAGTTATTAAATCTCACAAATTGAAGATTAATGTCTTTCAAAACATTTGTTGTATTGAATTTTGATTCATTGTCCCCCCAAATATGTCTATGTCACAGTTAGAAAATTTCACAACTTGAAGATTAATGTATTTCACTATGTGAGCATCCGCTATCTAACAACGGACGTGGACGGGCCATAAAATATGAATCAACCTTCCTTTTCCTTTCTTTTGATAGTCGGTTCATCAATTACTAAACACGTTTACACCATCACATGTTTTGTGACCTGTTTATATGCGCTGCAAGTTTGATAAATGTGAACCCTGACGATGTTCGCGTATTTGCGATGTCGATACAGATACAGATCAAGAATTTAAAGGTGTGTAACTTTCATTCATTGCGTAAGAAGCACCAGTAGATGAAAATATAGCAGCGTGTAGGCTTGAAGGACCCACAATTGAATATGATTGTTATTGTTGAATCGGTTTTTCATGTGGCGGGGTGGTAGGGGTAGTAAAGGAGAATGTGGCATGCAATTCACGATCAAAATATATTTGTTTTGAGTGACGGCCAAGGTGACGCAAATATCTAAACATTCCATATACGTTCGCATGCATTAATAATGTTAGTAAAGTTAATGGAAATGTCAGTTGTTTTCGAATAGTAGTGCGTGCAAGAGTAAGAAAAGAAAAGAATTGTTTTACTGCGAATTGAAAGAGCAGAAGAGGAAAGCATTGATTCTCTGCGAATTGAAGGAGGGATTGAAAAAGCACCAGAACAGACGCAGTTGACTGGTATAGAAAGCCTTTTTAGCATTTGCAATGAATTTCCGCGATGATGATGATTGCATGTGGTGAGCGGAACGAAAATCTGAGAAATTTCCTCGGTGCTGATGATTGCATGTGGTGAGCGGAATGAAAATCTGACAAAAAAACGACGTCGTTTATACATTTTGTCATAAATTTAACACGTGTAAACAGTTTTGAACTTTACACAATGCCTGTACCAGTAAAACCTAAATTTCATTGGTTGATTTTTTCGATTACAGCTAGGCACAGTGTCTGCCAGTTTTATCTGTTTTCCAAAACAGACAATGTCCTCGTACTCAACGCACATTCCCGCCACTTTTTAAAATAGCTATATCAAAGGATTGAGCAGACAAAATACCTAACAGACATCGGCATTTATTCTTTTATTGAAGGACCATCTCATAATATCTACTGCATATTCATTTGTTGAAGGACCATCTCACGATATCAAATGTTAACTTGAGATGTCGTACAACATCCAAGACCTCATGTTTAAAAAGCAAAAGTCCCCGACAAAGGAACAATATACTTTGATGTTAGCTTTAAAGGAACAACAAAAGTCAGTAATGAATATCTTGGATATATATAGCGACAAGGACACTGCAATAGTGAACACATTACCTATACGTTCTGGACGCATCAAAGGGAGTCCAAATTAGCGGAGAGGAAAATCAACATGGGTGAGAGATTACATAGACAGGAACCCTACCTTTTCTGATATAATTTTAAGCAACGCTTTTCCATCCCTCGTGTGCTATATTTCCAACTTTGTGACGACCTGCTGCGACACAAACCAGATTATTGGAAACAGCAAATTAATGGTCTTGGGTACAATTGTATCCCACAGACCTTAAATTACTATCGTCACTACGCCTTCTAAGCACAGGAAAATCCACTGACAATATTGATGATGCTGCCTGTATGTCAGAGGAGTCCGTACGATTATACTGTAGGCAGTTTTGCAAAGATATAATTGAAATATATGGTGGACGTTTCTTCAACAGATTTCCAACTTCATCTGAATTACAATCAATTGTCGAAGAGTATACCGAAGTCGGTTTTCCTGGTTGTATCGGTGCTGCTGATTGTATGAAGTATGTCTGGAAAAATTGTCCAGCGACAATCAAAGGTCAACACCTAAATTCTCGGGACTCAAAGAGTGCAACTGTCCAGTGTGAGGGGTAGTGTGATCATAATCTTTATTTTTGGTCCTGGTTTTCTGGCCGTCATGGAACGAACAATGATCTCAACGTATTGGCGAGATTGCCTTTGTTTTAGAACATTTTTCAGACTACTTTTGTATATCAGTCACGGATGGCTACCAGATAATGGAAAATACAGACAAACATAAACTGCTTTATTTTCTCGGGGATGGTATCTACCCACGCTGGCCATTGTTTGATCGACCCCTTTCAGATACTAAGGATCCCATCGAAAATAAATACTTCTTTAAGAAGGAGTCTGCTGGGAAGGACGTGGAGCGACTATTTGGTGTTTTACAATCTCGATTCGAAATACTTCGTAGGGAGAGCAGAAGATGGGAGCTGAAGAAAACCGTACGCATATCCAACTGTTGTGTGATTTTGCACAATATTCTAATACGCATGTCCTAGTTTATAGAAGGTAATGTAGATGTAATCACCAGTTCGGATGTGATGCAAGTAATGACCACAGAAATGAAACGTATGGTAAAATATGCTTCACAGTTAGGAGATAATATGAATTATGCAAATTCAAGAGGTTGTCATAATATAAATGATGAAGCAGATAGAATGGTGTTGAGAGATCTGGATTTTACAGATAATAATGCGCATTTCCGTCTACAATTAGATCTTGTTGCTTACAATAAACTCACAGACGGATGGTAGGAAACAAAAATAGCAACATTGCACTACCATTACATTATCAAAGCACTTTATCATTTTTATACGAAATATTGAATATTTTGGCATCCTCCATACTTTTTTTATTATTTATTCACCATCACCAATAATTTCAGACTCCCCAAGTTCCGTTAACTTACGGACCATCCGTTCATATTCCAAAGTTCCCTTTTCTAGAAATTGTGGTGCCGAAAATAAACCTTCTCTCTTACATGAGAGTTGTTGTCTTTCATTAATAGAATTTATAGGATCGTTCGTGCGCTTCATCTCAAAACAAACGCCGTCCATTGTTTTTTGAACTTTTCTGATTGCGTTCCTGAACTTCTTTCTTTTTCAAACTTTCAATACCGCGCGGTATTCTGCTCGAGGAAAATTCCGCTTCGATATGTTCTACATCATCCATTGTGCGAGGAACCGTGCGCTCCACTCCTATATTTTGGGTTGGTGTACTTCTATTTTGTGTGAATGAACCTCTTTAGAAGTTACCACCAGGGAAATCGGCCTGATAACCTGTTGATGCCACGTCGTTTTCAACAACCACTTCTTTTCTCCTTACATTTGCCATGATGGGTGCACCATTATTAAATGACCCGGCAATTTCTGAAACGTGGAATGGTTTGCCTACACTATCGCCTACATGAACGTCATTGGAATTACTGTCTGATGTAACAGAGCTGTCCAATGACTTCATTATTGGTCTATATGGCTCGGATCGATCCATATTGACACCTCCTGTTTTATCGACTGTACCAAATTTGGGAATAGCGTTCAAAAACTCCGCCACCTCTATGAACTTAAATGTTGTTCCTATCCAAGGATTTTTGTCCTTTTCTCTTCCTCGTTTGATTTGAAATAAAGCATGGAACATTTTAACTAGTTCAACTTTTTGCAAGTTTCCAGTTCGGTTCATGAATAGTACCTTCCTGTAGCATGCGCTCCACCCCTGGAAATCTGCTGACACAGAAGGACATTTCGCACGTATAGATTTCTTCAAATGTGTCAATCCATACCGTGCCCGGCGTATGTTTTCTACTTCAATCCACATAGTTTCGTCTCTTTGCACAAGATTCTGTGTCTGCTCCACCCATGCTTTGGCTAAATACAATACATCTATCGGTGTCCACTGTGCCCCACTTCTCTTTCTTTCATCTTAACTATCCCGGTTTACCTTCATCTTTTTATTCTTTGACTCTCGCGGCCGCCCAACATTATTTCTTTTCTTGACTATTGTCACATTTCCTTCCTCACTATTCGCCCCGATCCCACTTGTACGGTCACCGATTAAACTACTGAAACAACAAAGCCTTTCGTCCTCCCTTTCCACAAGTTCTCTTTTCCTTTCCACAGCTGACCTTACAATGTCGTCGTACAATACTTCATTATTTATTCTCCTCATAATGGTACCTTCACCAGCACGTGTTTTTCCTGCTGCTTCATCTATTTTTTCTTGCAATGATCCTCCCTCAATTGCAAGACGCCTACCGTTATTTATATTTATACACCTCTCACCGTCAAGAACATTGAAGCCAAGCTTTATTCGATCCCTCCCTCCTTCTGTCTCTGTGCCTTTCTCCTCCGTCGCTTTCAAAAATTTCCCTCCCCACTTGGTTCTTATAATTTCCGTGTCGGAACTTCCGCTGCCCCCATTTCGTCCACTTATGACTTCCAGATCCTGCCAGCCTGTTGCTGTTTTTAGTCCCGTTACTGTTCCCAATTGGGGTTATGTCATCATGTGAACTGTGCTTCAGAATTGTTCTCCTTCCTTCATTGCCGAGAACATCCACATTGTTATCATTCAACTGTTCTTCCTCACTGTTATCAAACCTTCGCCATTCACGAACAGGATTTAACAATTCATGCAGCCTGCTCATTGCACTTTTCCCAGTTTGTTTTCCTTCTGTTCTGAATGTTATCACTAGGGATAAACTTTTCTGGTGTTTCATTTTACCAACGTTCAAATTCTGCGGTATTGATAACCATGTTCCCTGCTTGTGTTTTTCCGAAACGGTGACTTGACGCCACATTCCTGATCTCACACGTACGAACGGTTGCCTATCCGAGTTCACAGCTCGCAATGTCGACTGGTGCAAACTCACTATGAGAAAGTATTGATTCAAGATTCTTTTCACGTTATTTATCTTCAACAGATTGGAATTACTCTTCTCCACACCAGTATTCACACTCAACGTTCTCCGTACTCATTGTTTTCCTCTCTCCACCTTCCGTCTGTTCACCATCTGAGAAAACAGTCTGCGTGTCTCTCGAGATTATACCCCTCCGCTCTGATTGATGCACATAACAGATTTTCATTGAGAATTCTATGCACGAAACGCAATAGTTTCCCACACTTGCGTCATTTTTATCCGTTTCCCCAGATGTCACCTCCTGTCGTGGCCTCCGATCCGGTTCTTGTTCCAGGGTGCACGGACGTCACACATTTCACAAAAATCGTCACATCATTGCGTGCCAAAATTTTTTAACGGTAGTACAGTCACACTATTTATTTATTCAACGAATACAGAACATAATGCATTGTCCGTGCTGCCATGCTGTACATTTATGTACAGCCTGTGTACACGTTTCCATCAGCTACGTGCTATAATCGTAAACTATACCGTTAAATTTTGTTCCCCTTCCTTTTTTAAATATTTTCGTTGGCAGAGCGTAACTTTTTTAAATATTTTAAATTTGTTTGACTGCGTACAATGCAAGTTGTTGAGTTCGTTGCTGAATATTTCCGGAGAACTAAGCAACTACTTCAAGAGCCCATACATTAAAAACATCCGTCAAAAACTCGTTTATTCACCGGTTCCCAACTGTTGAGTTTGGAACTCAACAATTGCAGTTCAACCCCGAACTGGAGATGCCCTTATGAGCCACTTTTCTCCCCGTCCTTAAAGGGTTAATGATTGAATATCTGTAAGAGCGTCTCTAGTTAGGGTGCTGAGTTCGCCGGAAAAATGATATTATTTGAGTAAACATAGGATGGCGCAGCGTGCCAGAAACAAGTAAACATGTTGCTGATAGCATCTCGAGTCGGGGCACATGTTGATTAATTTTGATTAAAATAAATCGAAACGTCAAATTATGGACAAAACTAATGAGGGTACAAATAATACAGAAGCAAACTTCCGGGCACGTTTCTGGAACCAAAGACTTAGTGTGCTTTGATTTGTGCTTTGCCAACTTTCACCAACTTTTCTACGAAAAACAGGAATGTATGGGCCAGCTACATGGAAGGACACTCTGAAAAGAAGTCCGTTGGAGCATGTACAGTGAAAACCACTCATTTCAATTACGTGAGTAACACATCAAACGTACACCATTTTATAACATACATCGCATGACACTGCTTCAACAAGAACTGCGTTCCTATTGGTCACTCTATCTGTACATAGACTGTCCTGTTTATCATTTAATTTGATTCAAGAAAGCCCACCCCTATAGTGTTGCACCTATATTTCGGGAATGTTTCTATTATTCAGAGCACGTTTCGTATTATTTCACGATGATCGAAACATGCCCCGAATCGCGACGCTTTAATCTTTTCTGTTCACCATGTAACCCAGGTTACAACTACATTTGCCAGAAAATGAGTTTCAAAATGTTGATTTTTGCACATTATTCTCTAGCACATGTGCCCGAAACTCCTAGAACTTTTCAAATTGCGTTCAATAAAATATGTCATTACTACTGACTCACAATCTCACAATATAAATTCTCTTCTGTATTTATTTTTTATGTCACCCAATGACTGAATGATATAGTGTTCATAAGAAAGTTAAAATTCAAAATAAGATTTGATATGTGGCTTTTTAGGTGTATCATTAATAATTTCAATCCATACGCACTCCTTTTCAAATTTCTTTGCCAGGCCGTCTTTAATCCAGGAATCACGAGACTTGCATAAGTATTTTCCAATCATTTTTTATCCAGTCAATGGAGTAAATGTGTTTTTGTATTCGGATATAGAAAGATCTTTGCAATAATGAAAAAAAATCATGGCAACTTTTTTTTGCTTTGCGTATAGCTGTCTGTTCTGGACGATCGATGTACATCTTTGAACTTGTAGTTTCTCTGATCAGTACTCCAAAACACAAGTGGTTGACTCAGTTGATGGGATTCATTTCCTTTGACCCAATCGATTATGATTTTCTTAACGTTTTCTACCAAGGGACCTCTTGAAAAGAAGGCCTCTGGATGCTTGATCTTTTTGGAGGCACAAAAGTCATTTGTTTCAGATTTGACTGAACATGCTGAGTTTTTTTAAAGGCTTGTGGTTCTCTATAATTTTCTTGAATTTTTAGATCATTTGTCCGATTGAAAACTGCGATAATGGTATTTTACAACTTGAAATGCATAGTTAGGTGCGTCTTAAAACTTTGAATGGCAGATTGACTATCTCCAGTAGAAAAAATATTCTTATAATTGAAAAGTAGGAGCAAGCTGAACAGAACGTGGATGAACACCTTGAGGTTAAACTAATAGTTCAGACGACGGAACATTAGATACTTTAACGTCAACAGAAGCCTCAAACTTATTGGGAAAAATTATTCCACAATCTTGAAGTAATGAATTCTGACGAGTTGAAGCTGAGAAATGTTTTAAGACAAATTCTTTCTCTGGACAGATTTGTTGGTGCAATTCCTGCAATTCGCTCTCTCTAGCATCAGGTCCTTCGGAAGAAATCCATTCCTTCAAGCACTCTATAGAAGGATTGGACGAAGATGGTGTTTTCCTTTTCTTTCCACTAATACTTGTCACTATATTTGTTCTTCGGTTATCCATTGTTACAGTTTTTCACATGTAGCCGGGTGATGATATCATATATCACCGCGGGAAATGATTAAAATTACATTAATTACATTGTACCAAGGGAAGATAAGTTAATAAGAGAAAGGGTAAAATCAGACAACAAGACCAAATTTTCAATTTCAAAAGAAACAAGAATATAAAACTTTTTCAAAAATTAAAAAAACAGCAAGGAAATGAACAATCATGAGTACCATGACTAGCAGTGGAGAGGAAAGAAGGAGAAACGAGAGGAGGATACTTTCTCTCAGTAATATTGCATTTGCAGTTTCAAACTGTTATAAAAACATTGTTCATTTTATAACATTTCTCTTGAAAAAAACAATTTCGCGAAGTAACAAGAGAATCTGAAAAGATTCTTTCTTAGTTGAAGAATACCAGTGGAGTCCAGTGGCGTCGGCAACAAATACAGAGTTTTTCTGTCGACGACCAGTGGCTGCCTATCCCAAATATTAATGTTAATGTTAATGTTTTTCTTTTCTTTTCATTTCCTTTTTTTTCCTTTTTTCATAACCAGTAAATCAATTCTCGATATTCGCTATTAAAATTTATATTTCGAACAGATGAGTGACAAGCCAACCAACGGAAATTGTTTAATCTTGTCTGATGAAAAATGTCAGAAGTGCCATCTCGATCCGTCGGCGAAGAAAATAACAACCAACAGGCGCTACAATATGTATATCCCAAGAGGTACTACACAGATTATTAGAAATCATATTTGTGAGGTTTAAAACAGTAGATAAAAATACAATGAGTTTCTTTATTTGAAAATGTTACAAGATACTAGCCTGAACGCAATAAACCCTTATATTAGACCGGTGATTTTGATTCTGCTCAGGTAGCCTGTGCATTGATTTTATCTCGATGTGGACATAAATCTGATGGGTTTTAAAGAAATGAAAGCAAAAGCTACTGGCGGTGCTGTGAAAAGGTCGGTAGTAAACTACTGGAGAAAACCTGGTTTTGACCGAGAGTATATAAAAAAAAATGGCGAGTTTTCTGAAAATCCTGGTAAAGCACCAAAGCTTCAAACAAAGATAAAAGTTCTTGATCAAGCTCAACAACAAAGTAGATGAAACTTATCTAAACCCGCCTGTCAAGAAACTCATGAAGACGTGAGAATGATTTATTATAAGTATGTGCGGCCTAACTTATCAAGAGCCATCAGGAAGGATACTACTGTAGATTATGAGAAACTTCAGGTAGGTATAGTTAATATCATGCCGTTTTGTTCTGTCTCACGTGGTGATGAAATGCTTTGACTTCAGATTAATGATTTGATGTTCACTGGAAATGATCTAAATTCTTCAATTATTGGTATTCTTCCAATTAAAAAAATTATAGAACTCAAAACACTTATTATCAATTTAGAAAAATGGTTGATGTGTCAATCTGTGGTCTCTCTGCCCTTCAAGGATGGATCTGAATTCTTCGTTCCCATCATTTTACAGAAGAAAACTTATTTTTGAAAGTATTCTCAGCAAGAACTGCTTTCCTGGATTTATCCTATTCTGATACATTAAAAAAGATTGTTTTAGAGATTGGAATACATGGTCTACCTGAGCGCAGCGCTAGAAGGAGTGGTACTGGATTTTTCTATTATGTATTGCGGAGAGAACTCTTTTTCTTGAATAGGTCATTTTCCCGGGATTCACTACTGGAAATGATTGGTTACATTGGTATAGAAGACGTTTATAATTTATATGCATTACTGGGATTTACATCATTTGGAACGAATGAACTCTACGCCCCATCAGTTTAGTCTAACTGCGATTAGATGAATAGATTGCGACAGAAATCTGAAATATGAACCCAGTTTTATTTCATTTTTTACTATTTGTTAGTACCGCTTATATCTTTTTGAACGGTTCTCATCTATTTGCGGTTTTTTCTGTTATATATATATATGTCGATGTATTATGAAAATCTAAATTTTGGGGATGTGGAGAGGTGTCTTAGGCCAAGACTGTTGGAAAAGGCCAGTGTTATGTTCATTTCTGGAAATCTACATACACAAACAATAAAAAAAGTTTTACCGAGAAGAGTCATTAATTATGATCATCATGATGTACAAATTTCGTACAAGCACTTTAAATATGACTGGGCTCGACTTGTTTTATGTAATTCTCACGCATACACTCGCCATGGTGCGGATAAGGCTTATACGTCCAGATGCTTTTAGGGATTTTTATGGTGCGAATAAGGCTTACACATCCCAATTATTCTAAGGATCTTTACGGTGCGGATAAGGCCTAACCGTACTAAAATGGGGGAAATAATGTTTTTGTGCGGATTAGGTTTGCGAACAACAGAAAATACTGTAATTTCAGTTTAACGTTTTGGATGAAGCCGGACTTTTAGGGTAAAAGGTTTGTTTTGTTAATGTTTAAGGGGGTGAAATGCTTTTTAGGGGTGTTTAGTGGATTTTTATTATTGAAATGTTTAATTATTTTTAATTTCACCGTACTAATGTTTCACTTGTGAAATTAGCTGTCACCAGATCAATAACTATATCGATAATCTGCACATCGCGGAATGGAACAATATATTGTGATTCGAAACTAACGGAGTAATTGATGGTTCTGTGAACGGTATCCACAGAAGCATAATCTTCTCTCACAATTTCAGATGTTAGGTTATTTGTCCGACTGCGGTTAATTATTTCCCGAGCGTTTAAAGGAATACCATCTTTTCGGCATAATGCACAGACCCGAAAATTCTTGCGTTCCCAAGCTTACTGGGGGCTGCTGTCTGCAGACAGTTCACGGGAACAAGATTCTCGATGCCTCCCATCAACCATTTCCACCGTAAATCCAGACTTCAGGTGCCTTTTTCCATTCTTCATCTCGGTCAACTCTTCGAATTTCTCCACCTCTTTGTTCTTGCTCGGGTTGTTGGTCACTGTTAATGTAGTTTTACGTGACAAAAATTCTTGCTTCTTTATAGAATCCATGATGTCATTTCGATGATCACTATGTATCTCACGAAGAGGAGTGTCGGCATCAGTTCTTTGAAATATGGTCACCCATATGTCCATATCTTCATATTCTTCCAAGTTGAACTCACGAATAACGATTTACGTATCCATCTGTTCATCTTAATGCTAGGATGTATTACTTGTCTGACCAGACATATATGATGATGCATCTTCTCCACTATACACATCTGTCACAAGACTATTCGACTCCCAGATGAAATATCCATCGTTTACAATGTCACCTAGAAGTCTGGAGCAGTACAAATGGGGAAGTCTTTGGAAGGATACTTAATTTCCTTCGCCTAGGAAACAATGCCAACGTTTGTTATAACAACATGGTCCTCCTTTCCTGTTCTAATGAGAGGGGTCCCATTTAAGTACTGCTGCAGTCCATCCGTACTTGCCCCCCTGCACCGCTGAGTGTGGCCACACCACAAATTTCCAGTGTACCATTACATATATCATGCAACCGTACGGAATCCCCTGCTTTCATCTCCCGTTCCTCTGCTGTTTTATTACAACTTGAATCCTGCACATGTTGTGCTTCGCGAAAACAAGCATCATAGAATTCCACTAGTCCTTGCATCATATTAGTTGTGGTGTTGGTGATAGTTGATGATAATGTTGAAAGAAAAGGTCGTATTGGTGAGGTTGGAGGGTGAAAGTTGCAGATGTTCCTGTTGTATGATTGCAGTGAAGTAGATGGATGGTTCTTGATTTTGTTTCAATGAAAGGTCTTTACTAACGAATACTGAATAGTATTCAAAATGATGAGGTGTGTGTTTTTGAATTATAAACGGGTAGGGGAAAGTGAATGGTCTTATGACGAAACGGGCGTAGTGACTGGAAATGCCTGTTCTCATGAATTTGTTCTGTTGAATTGGAGATGTTAATTGTTATTGTGATTACTTCAAATTTGAAATGAACGTGCGAGACTCTGTTCAGATAAGTTTTGTCGTGGAGTAGGAGACGTTCTTTTGATAACAAGATTGCAACGTCAGACTTTCCTGCGGAGGCAGTCTGATTCTGAGCCCTGTGTGAGAGTTGTAGGTACTGTAAGTGATACTTCAAGAGTATATATTTCGAATGTACTATGTTAAAATTTTCATCGATGTGTATAGAACTACACGTTTATTTAAAAAAATTGACCAGCCACGTGGATGGACTGAAAATGTAAACAATTATGCAATAATTTTTTAAGTAAAACATTATTGCATAATTTTAAAAAAATTGACCATCCACGTGGATGGGAGAATCTCATAAAAAGTTTCCCCAGAATGTATGGCAGTCCTTTTTTTGTTACACGTTTATTGAAAGAAAACTTTTAAGTGATGGCCCACACAAACATTATCGTTACACTATGACTGTCTCGCGGGAAGTACAGTCTCGTACTTACTGTTTCCGTTTCGGAATTTCAAAATATAGCGGGAAATAAGTGTGTACAATTGTAAAATTATCGTTACCAACGATAATGTATTACTGTTTCAAGTTTTTTTAGTTCAATAGTTCAACTATTGTACAGCTACTTCTCCCCTAATTCTTCCCCTACCGGGGGTAGAATTAGGGGGGAATTAGGGGAACTTACCCTACAGGTTGAAACTGTATTGTCCTTTATTTCATGAAACAACTTGTTGTAGGAAATAAAGGACAATACTGTTCAACTGAAAAATTAGGCCAAATATAGAACCAGTTGGATGATTTACTGGAGGTACGGTGGATCGCCAGTAATTCATCCTGATTGTTATTCATCATCCTGTACTATCAAATTGTTTTATCAACTTACATTTAAACATTTCTACATTAGGTGTACCCTGTTACAACTTGAGCAATAATGACCATGGGAATGGGAATACAACATTTTCAATACAAAAGACATGGTTGTCTACATCATGCCTCTTCCCTTTTCTGTTTGAGTAAGCACACTGCTATATGCAAATATAAGCCAACAGGTAACCGTATTAACCGGCGGGTTAATAACCCTCGACACTCGTCAGCCGTTTGTATAGCACATGGTGATACGGTGAGGGATGGAAATGTAAGCATCCACCACGTTTTTTGTGAGTCAGCAGACCCACCTAGTGATATTGTACTTGAAGAAGAGATTGTACCAGACGACATCGAGGAACAGGCGAGTGCAGAAGCTTTGAACAAGTTTTGGTATCAGATTTCAGATGCTGTTGTCACTATCGCAACTATATAAAACGGTGACAAACAAGCAGTGAACAAACTGCTTTTCCTAATACGTCAAGAACACTTCGATGTCTCCAGGTTAACTACTACTATGAAGAATGACGCTGAATACCTTGCTGTTGCGAACAAGGATTACAATGATAACTTGATACGTGAAGGGTTCCGGCGTGAGGTAATAAAACATGTATGTACAAATTTCTAGCCTGTATTATATAAAACACTTTATTGATGTCCTGAAAAAGCAAGTAGAGCTGGCTGCTTTAATCGATATTGTACATCAACCAGTTTTCAAGGACACCGTTTCATCAAATCAGAAAAGTTCTCACCCATTACAGACTGCATAATTCAAAAATCTGTACAGCATGAAGCGTCGTGAAGTCATGATGTCGAAGGATGTGGATTGCAATGTAATATGTGTGGGAGACGAAGGAATATATCCGCAATCATTCCTTGGTGTCATAAAAATATATTTCTACAAAACTGCGACATAATTGAGAAGTAATGCTCTTGTTTCATATCTCGTCACGCTGAATTTTTAAACTTCACCGCAAAATTCTGGCATTACCACATCGACAACGGATATAAACTTATTGGGTTTCTCCCCGTTGGGTACCAACCCATATCCATATCAGCAGATGTCAACTTGTCCGATTCATATGATAATGTCTCCATCCATGTGTTAAATTCTTCCAACACCGTTCCTATCCTTGAAAACGTGTCGTTGAAATCGACATCCGATGAGTGGGCTGCAAAATGGATGTTCTGCACAAATCTTTGGCATCTATACTACCACCGCTACGAACACATGCTCGCTCTGGTTTCAAGTTCTCTCGAACAAAACTTCGTGGAATTGTTTCCCGTTAATTGTGTCATATTGCTGTGGCCTACCTGAATGAAAGGATACGTCTGCCATTAGACATGGAAATTTGGTTAGAAGACCGTGTTCTAGATATCTGGGAACAATGAAAGATATGATGAACGGGTCAGCAATTGTACCACGAAATATGGACGGAACAAAGAATGCACGTGAAGAGATTCAGCATCTCACAGTACAGGCAATGGAATGTAAGAGTAGCGGTGAACCAGAAAATGGAATACGTCTCATTAAAGAAGCAGATAGATTACTAGCAGATCGTTCTCTAGAACAGTGGGAGTAATTTATAGAAGACATGCATGGCATACTAACCGTGTTTCCTCAGTATGTTTATTCAATTTATACATTCGAACCATTCCACAATCTACATCTGGGACTATCAAACTGGTTAAGAACTGCTTTATCAACTATTTGTCATCGGAAAAGTTGTCACATCTTCGCGGTCCAATGAAGAAAAAGAAGAAATTATTATCAATGAAGACAAGCATTTTACGAGCCTCCAACTTCATACTAGCTGCCATACAGAAGGACTACACACTACCAGGTATGCATATTGGTTCTTTAAAGAAAGAATCGTCCTCGCAATTGAATGGAATATTTACAACAGATGGGGTATGCGGAATGCTGGAGGGTAAAACTACAGACAGTTGGACATGGTGTTTCCTTTCGTTGCAGCCTGGGTGGATCTTGCTGCAGGATATGATGAGGAGGCACCTCTATCAAAGGTTTGTACCAACTATTCAGATATTTTTAATGTTGTCATGTCCGATAATGTTACGGAGGGATGGTGTGACAATGAACTGGAAACACTTCAGGGTGAAATTTGTATTTTTAAACAGTTGTTGACTGACGCATTTGAAGATACTGCAGGTGGTAGTTTATTTACTTTAATATATCTACTTTTAGACCATCTCGTCACAGATTTGAAGAAATTCGGAAACATATACATGCCTAATGCTGCATCTTTAGAATATTTCAACCTATTCATAAAAATGGCTTATAGAACAACATCAAAAAGAGCCGATATAAGAATGGATGAATCTGTTGCAAGAATGGACCCCACCATGAGACAGCTGCGCTCAAACCATGTTTCTTCCAGGCTGGACACTAGTAATGATGAATCTATCCGAGATATGATCCCCCACCTAGTACGATACGAGAAAACTGTTTCGTTGCATAAAATCGTCCATATCTATGAACTTGGTAATTCAGTATCGGACCCAACTCTTCGCGACAAATGTAGTCAGTACTCGAAAACATCACACTCCATTTTCAAATCGTATATGCTAAAGACCTGTGCAAAACTTGTAGGTGGAAATTTAGCGATTACATTTGTGAAATCTGGGTTCGTGTTAGGGATCTTCATGCCTACTCTGAAACATTACGATGCAGAACTTAACATAATCACATTTCCCAGGAAGGAAGTCTGTAGGAAATTTAAGAAACGAATTTCGGCTTCACACGAATTTTGGGCGAGCGAGGCTGTAAGAAACAGTTTTGTGTTGATAAGAGGTGGTTCTGACGATGACCCGCAACTGTGGGTTGCAAAAGTCTTTCTACTGTTCCATGTAAAGCAAAAAATAAAAACAGATTCCAGAGAAATGGCCTTTGCCAAATATATGGAAGCAACCGCTCCTACAGACGGTGTTGACATTTCTCTGGATTGTTTTTGTCTTCGTTGAGAACCGGGCGAAGATGTGGAGTATACAGCCTCCCAAAACAAAAATTCACACGGCGACAAACATAACAGTGTAACAGGATCAAAATGGTTTGGTGTTGTTCCATTCGACAATATTGAAGGTTCTGTCCACATCCTGTGGTCAGATTTTGCGATTCATTCCTTATCAGATTAACTTTCATGGACTCATCACCGGTTCTACATTAATCGTTTCTTCAGAGTTCTAACGATTACAGGGAAAGTTAAAATGTATTGCGACTCGCAGTAAACGTCTGATGTTTAAACAATATATATATATTTACTGATGTACCATAGCCAATAAACCAATTATATGTTTAAATATTCATGATAAATATTGCACTCTTTACATTTATATTGTTTCCGCCGCATCTTCCAAAATCATTCTTGTACGCAGTACAATAACGCAAACCACATAAGATAAATAGATGTATCATAGAAAAGATAACAAATCAATCTTTTTCGACTTCTTATACTATCTACTTCGTCTTTTTCTTCTTCCCCAGAAGTATTTCACTGGATCGCGGAACACCGCTGGAAGATCCGCTGACAGTGTTGCTACTTCTGAAATGACGTGGTACTTCATTCGCCGCTTCTATCCCCCTTCCTGCCGAGTTCTGTCGTTAACATCCACATGTAAGCTTTCAGTATAAGTATCGCCCGGTGGTATGTCTTCGTCGTCTGACTCTTCCTCGTATTCCAAGATACTGCCGTCCCCCGCACATTCTTTTTCTTTCCAGATATCCTGGTCGTTCTCTGTGTCACTAAATTCAATTTCACGCCGAACTTCCGATGGGGCGTTTCTTTCTAATTGCCTCTCAATAGGAGATGTCTTAGCCGCATTATCTATGTAATCAGGCTGAATTTCACTTAATTGGTTATTCGCTCGCAAAACATCATGCAACGGGTTTAAAATTACAGCCTGGCCATGTACATCATCTTGCATGGAGCCATCCTCATTATCATTATCACTTGCTTCTGCATTAAATATTTCTTCAATATTTCTGATAGCCTCTGTTACGACATCAACATCACCAAGTAGATTGTGGTGGACCACTCATTACATATTTCGGCAATATAACAATCATAGATCGTTCCGAGTTCAGTACCAATATATTTTGCA
>JAULBU010029453.1:0-16940 GCA_032358235.1 Odonthalia washingtoniensis
ACAGTGTAAGGGTAGGTCAACCCATCGTCATTCCAACAGTAAATACTCATTATAATAAGCAAAACATAAAACTCATGTTTGCTTACAGATTGCCCCATGAACACATTGCTTACTTCTCCATCACTTGTTTCTCCACGTATGGCGTAAATACTCGTCATTATAATAAGTATCATATATCATGATGTATCAATTTTTTGCATGTCATGCATCTATATCCCCATTCCTAATTTTTAAGGCCACATACTTGTGGTGCCTTCTGAGAGATTTCGAGAACACCACGTCATTTCGTTGAGAGCATACACGTGACAGAACGCTTACGTCCACATTTAATTTTTTGGATCTTTTAAGTTCTTTAATTGCTTTATTTTCAGATTGTGAAATTTTATAATTATTTTCTGTCGTATGTTTACTTGATTTTAAATTAATAAAAAATATTGGACGTTTTAATGGCAATAGTGTTTTTTCGGTTTCTCAACATTTTTCAGATCTGCCGTTACCATAATGCAGTCCTAGAAATTACATTTGTCTAACTTTTCAGCTATTAAAATTTCAACTAATCAGCCAGTTATGTGCCTTTTTCATACAATTCCATTACCCACTTTCCCCCCATCAACGCACATTTCCATCAACCAGTCACAACTATAACTGATCAACTTGGAACGATGATTCCAATACGATGACAGCTCACTCATTTTGAACATTCAACAGCGACTCGCACATGTCAGTTCCTATCGCGATTAAATTATTGCATGAATCATCTTTTTAGCACAGGTAAGTATCCATTAAGTATTAATTTATTCAAACATTTTAGTATAACTACATTATTAGTTGTTAACCTTCCTTTACTTTCACTTCTTCTTTTGATTTTCGTTTAAAGGTTACTTCTTTTCTTCGACTACCCTGGTTCTGGTAGATAGGTATGTTTGCATTCCTCTTCCGTTAATGGTTTCGTACTCTAATTCCCATTTCAAGATCTTTTCATATTCAATTTAATAACTTTTGTTATATTCTTTATATTTATTCATGCCATTTTATATGTATGCAGTTCAATATGGTTAATGTCAAAAAGGACTTCAGATCCTTCCTCGCTGTCACCAATACCCACAATAATATAACACAACATTAGCAGCTGACTCGGACCTAATGGTTCCGACCTAGCTACCTACTACTGTATACACCTGTGATACGATGGCTTCCTTTCGAACATTCTGCTAACCACGATCTTCTGTCCCTGTATCCGCTTCCGGCATTCTCCTTCAGTATAAGAACGCCAGTAGCAGCATTCCGTTTAGTTATTTCAACCCCCTTACTTTTCACTTTTACAATCGTAAAATTTATGTTTTGTTGTTACCGTTGGTGTGTAGTCGCTCTGACATTTATTAAGTCAACAAGGTTGTGCACTTCCAACCTCGCGCTCATCTTATTGCCCTTTGTAATCTGCTGTCAGTTAGCTTCACAGACCTTTCCCGTCGTCCTTGAATTTGCTCCACACTTACATCTCTCCACCTTTTACTATCCTACCAACAAAGATATCACCTCTCGAACTGCATATACTTCACATTACAATATTATATTTCAAACGAACCTTATTACATATCCTACTGTTTTACGCATACAAAATTTATTCCCTAATTAAATACCTACATCACGCACTCACACGTGATATACCACACCCGACGTTGATTGTAAAACGTTGAGTTATTAAACGGATCGTGTAAAGGCGTATACTTCCACAATCCGGATTCCTATACACATTTTACGGGTCAAAAATTAAAACAAGGTTCGAACTACCATTAGCACCGATCACATCAAATCATCAATAAAAACAAAAAGACAACAATCAAACGACCAAAAGCGTCAAAGACAACAAAAGATAAGAGCGACATAATATGTAAGAAGAAAACCCCACCTCTCCCACACAAGTCACACCTTATACATAATCTCAAGTCTCAACCCCAGGTAATACAAACCTGTTTCGCCCAGGTCAAATCGTGAAGTATGAACGACACCTCCGTCGCTCACTATCAGTAATAGCAACGACAGATCTGGCGTTAGAACTAAAGATAGTGGAAAGGACCTTTTTAGAAGAAAACCCGATACTCGAAGATGCCCCTCCCCTTCCGAAAGAGAGGAAGAATATCCTGCAGGACATCCGAAAAGAACTACCTGGTGATGAACAGTTCTTCACGGATTGATACTTCCAGATGCCGTTGGAAATTCTGGCCTTGCTAAAAGATATATCAGATCTATAAAGCTTCCAGAACCCATTATTACTCCGCTTATCACATTTGGATCTTTCCGAAGAAGACTCAAACAATACAGCTTTGATACTCCATCTATTCATCGCAAGAATAACGGAACGAAGTAACCTGGTATTAAATTTAATCATCTCAGCTTTCAACATTCAAAGAACCAGGCTCAACACTTCAACACTAAACAGAGACATGTAACTACCTGGATCGCCCCCATCTTTAAATCCCGAAGACTCCATCAACATAATGCAGACAATAACGGCACTTCCACCTGTACGACTCCCCAACGTTACCACTGCAGCAATCCCCACAACGCAGACAATTCCTAACCCTATCCCTATTCCTGCCTCATAACAGCACAACATTCCCACATCTAATCTTCCTCAGCCTTAACATCATCCTCGTGGACTTCTTGGAAACGAATACACAGATATCGAGAGACCACTTAATCATAATTATGAAAAGAAAGACACAGATTATAATGACGTTGATGAAGAAGACATGGACACAATTCAGATCTTGAATGCCGGTCAAGTGGCCAACTCTCTAGCAAGCCAATTTAAGGATAAATTGTTTTCTGGCGATGTCGATGAAAGCAAAAAGCCAAATGAGGGGCTATTCCCTCATTACAAGACAACTCGAGCTAATCGACACAATAATGGCTCTCTTCTTTTCGAACATCCAGAAAGAGCCAGCTAAGACATTTTTTAAATGATAGTTCTGACATCATGACCTTTGATGAAATCAACAACATCATGCTGATGGAATTAGATTCTGCCGATAGGAAAAAAGAAGCACAGAGACGCCTGGATCGTCTAAAGCTCCGTTTCTTCATGACCAAACAGGAAATATCAGACGTGTCAATTGGTCTGACAAATTATGTGCCTACATCCATAAGCTCATACCGCAATGCTTAACAATATTTAGTCACGATACGTACAAGATAAAAATCTTTAGTACTTCAGTCTCATCGTATGAATGGTCTTGGATTCCTCATATGAACTAAATAAGTGAAAATTATAATAATCATTCGTTCAAGACCGCCCTCGCTCATTCGATAACTTTAGAAAAAGACACTTCACTCGAGAACGACAAGACAAATACGGGAGCAACTGCGATGACACTCTTTACATAATAAGGTAGGAGACCGCAAAATCGCTTTGGTAACAAAGAAAGATTCAGAATACAACCCTACAATCAGACAAATTCCGACAAACAGCATGACCAAAACTATGGGACGTACTCTTCCTATAACAGCAGAAAGAATGGCAAACGTAATACTGACAAATCTTGCTACCGTTGCGGATTATCCCTATGGAACCAAAGTCACCTCTGCTCTCCCGGATCTATAAAGAACTTTATAAATTCCAGGTTGAAGAGTGGTGAAAAATCCGTTTTCATTCTAGCTTATATAATCAACGGTTGCGAGCTGGAAACAACTGATACCACGATTGACGAAGAGATGATTGACACTAAAATTTAAAATGACGAAGAAGAAATAGAAACATTCAATATAAAACCCAGCCTTTCACCAAATTGAACCGCAGCTGAATCACTTTCAAACGAACCGGACCAGACTTATGACACGTCAATTTTTCAGTCACACATAAGCAATACCTCCTACTACTCACCAGCTACAACGATTTAAAACAACCTAATTTGCAGCATTACCGGTTACTGAGGTAAAGGGTGATGATTCCCTTATCATTATCTGCACGAATATCGACATACTTAAAATAAGATGCTCTTCCAATGAATAATTAATCCTCGCCTTGTGTGCGGATCGTGGCTCCCCAATAAGTGCCATAGGAAAACAATCACTTCAAGACATCACCGATTTCCTCAAGATCGACAACAAAATTTCCAATTCCAACTTCTCCTTTAGATTCAGAAATGAATTATTTCGATCACTAGGAATAGTCTCCTTCATGCTAGAAACACCCTCGTCCATTTAAAGCATTACGATATCTCTCAACATAGTTGATGTCCTTATCCCCTAATTTCTCGGCCTGAACGTCCTCGATCAGGAACGATTAATGATAGACAATATCAACAACAAGTTGGCATGCAGAAGAAAATTCAATGGAAACGAAGAGACTTTCTACTATGAAGAATGGTACGTACCCCTTTATCGCAGCCTTTTCTTCCAACCTTCACACAGAACTCACACCCGTTAGAATATTTAACATTAATTTTATGTCCAGAGGACTTAAATGAATGTACAGACAATTCTTCCTTCCAGTAACACAGAATTAATCTCCCTAAAAGGATCCACCCTCCGAAGCCGACCCAAGAACTCTCGAGCTACCACAACATATCATTGACAAGTGTGACCTATTTCATATAGTATGCACTGTACCACTGCGTTTCAGAGCTTCTTTCGGCTCTGATTCTGCCCAATTTAACGAACGCATCTTCATCGATATTTTCTACAAAATTATAAAGAAAATTAAGAATACCATCTTACATATTATCGATTAATGGACCCGGTTTAGCGCAGAAATCCACCTAAAGACGATGCACACTAAAGAATTATGGCATGGAATAATTATAAGCTGAATGGCTATTTATACGGGTTTTCCCAAACGAAAAATAGCCTACCAAGGGTCAAACCTTGGCGAACGATTCATTCGACTTGCTTCCTTGGACGGCGTCACTGTGGAGAAGACAGGCATCAAAGCTCATAATGGACTTAGAATTTTCGAACAGTATCATGAATTGATCAGTAACACTGTTCGAAAAATACTAATCAACTTCCCACGGACTTATTTTGACTTGGTACTATCCTTGTCAGTAGAGTCAATAAATGAAAAAACTGGCCCAGACTGCTTCAAACCGTCCGATCTATTACTTGGAGAATTTCCACGTATAGGCATGCGAAATTAATTAGGCAGGCACCTCACTAGTGAAAAGAGAGGTTCAATTGCAGCTTTGGTGAGGACTGAGATTAAAATACACATGGAAAAGATGATGATATTACTTTCCCTCCGCCATAACGTCCCCAAAGCAGCCGACGGTACATACTAAACAAGCGATCATGTTTTAGTTTGGCGCAAACAAGACATTCCAACAAGAACGGAGAATTTCTGGGTCCGTTCAAAGTAGACTCTGTTCACAAAAAGACTAAGCTCGTTCATGTTTACGATCAGCCCAAATCCAAATCACGCCCTTTCTCGACAACACAAGTCGATTCCTATATCTCTCCTAGCTCGCTATCTACGTCCTTCTTCAATAAATTACGTGGACCGTTAAAGAAATTTACTTCTCCACCCATGACGGACGATGTCTTCTCAACACAAATCATCCTGTTAATAGACGAACGAAGTAAATCACCAAAAATGCTTAAAGCTAGAAAACTGGAGGTAGAAAACCTAATCAAACGAGAAACATTCAAAGTCTTACTAAGAGAAGATATACCACCGGATGCCAATATCCTCCCCGGCCGCTTTTTATTGGCTTTAAAATCTACAATAGATTGTTCCATCGTACAAAAAGAGCAAGATTTGTTATAGGCCGTCACAGGGATAAATTGAAGCAATTTATGTTCCACAGCTCTCAGACACTTCGAGCGTCATCCATTCGTCTCCTTTTGGCTTTTCATTCCATCTTCGGCTTCCCTGTGTGGACATCTGATGTCACACAGGCTTATCTCCGATCTGCCATCCTACTCTCATACTACCTCTTTATTGAAACTGCAGTACCAGAACTGCAACTACCCCTGATCAAAACCTCCAGATCCTTCAACCTCTTTACGGATTATCAGAATCTGGCGACTTGTGGTTTCACAATCTACAAAAACACCACATCAACGATCTCCGAATGAATCAACTTCAATATGATAATTTATTGAATTACATCCACATTAAAAACAAGCTCAGTGAATTGTCTGGAATTCACGTGGACGACCTGTTGCGCGCGGACAACCCCCATTCCCACAAACTTTCTTTGAAAATGCAGCGCAGATTTTACATGAAACTCCAATAACTACTCCCATGCGACTTCCAGGGCTTCAGAATAAATCCAGCCTCAACACACGAACCAATGATTCAATCACAGCGACACTATATTGTAAAGCTAGAAATCCGTCCGCTTGATACAAACGTTAAAGCATTCCGTTATAAGCATATGCGACTTGCATGGTCGTCGCATACGAGACCGGAATCCCTGTTTGAAATGTCGAGGCTCGCACAAATCCCTGAGACTACATTCACAAATACGCCTTCAACCTTCATAACGCAACTGAATCGCGCCATCAATAATGGGAAACGATACGACATCAACATTGCATTTCCAACCCTCGATCCGGGAAGCCTGAACATTATAGGTTACAGCGACGTATATTTTGCGAACAAACTGAACCTCTCAAGCCAACTTGGGTACGTGATTCTCATCACTGACATGCAAAATATGTTAATTCAGATAGCGTTCAAATCCTACAAAGCCAAGCGTCTCTGCTGATCAGCAATGGCCGCTGAGGTTATATCTTTTTCCGGTATGTTAGATGCTGCCTATACAATTTGCAATGAATTCTCACTACTAACCAAGCAACAAATCAGCCTCGACCTTTTTACAGATAGTAAATCATTATGTGATGTTATTTCGAAACGGCCGCGAACATCGGAGAAAAGACAAATTTTGGACGTTGCTACAGCAAGAGAAGAATTCAAGAAACGTGGCATATCAAATATTGGTTTGGTACGATCCGAATCCAATCTGGATCACATTCTAATCAAACCAATTTCACAAGCTGCACTACGAACAACTCTTCAGACCTCATCTCACGTACCCCACCAAGTCCAATGGATCATCTATCACGAGTACGATCAACCTTCCCATATGCCACAGTCCACGAGAGCAACATCACGTTCCGCTCCCGAACGTTCCGCAACTTAGAATCATTTCTTTTAGATGTTACTGAAACTGACATACAACATATAATTACAAACATCTTAACGGCTCTGTATTTGTTGCCTGGATCAGTTTCCGTCGTCCTTACGCTGACAGGCTTCTTATTCGTATCCGGCTAATCTTTCATCTAGCAGTACACGTTGACATAAAGGGGTCGTACTTGCTATGAAGCAGTTGGCACAGTGTGGGTTCGTTATTAAATCGATATTCATTATTATTGTTCTCCTCCTTCACTACGATCTGTGTTATATACCCACTTCGACCTTTTTCCGGACTAAATATGATACAAGTGTAATGGTGATGGAATCTACATACAGTAGGTTCTCGTAAATCCGAGTGGTCTAATTAAAATACACATTTCTGTTTCGAAGAAGTGAGGCTATATGACACACGTGTAATGATGATGGAAGCTACTTGTAGTAGATTGTAGTAGATTCTCGTAATTATGATCTCTCCTAATTATTGTACGCGTGGCTATTTTGAAGGAGAGTTTCTATTGTGTGGAATTACTGCATCCCACTGTAAGCGGCGATACAATATTTAAAAAGTCGCCACTGGGTCAACCTTTCCTTTGTGTAACATGTAAATCTTTACTTGGATTATCAAATATGTCTTGAAACCAAACAGATAGTATTAGAAAACAATCAGGAAGATACATATTGCGATGGTGATAGTAGCATGGAGATAGAATCTAGAAATAGTCATCTAACAGATGTAGATGTAACATCGATACTTCAATTCGCGCGACGTAAAAGGAAAGGAAGAATGAGAGGCGACGAGAGAGAGCAAGAGGAGGAGTGAGGTACGAAGACAAGAAAGAAATGAGATGAAGTAGAATGAAATTACCACGGCACGAGGATGAAGATGAAGAAAAGATGAAGACGAGGAGAAGATGGGAGAATGAACACGGTTGAGGATGAGGCTGGAAGAAAAGATGAAAAGGAGGAGCCGGTGTTAGAATGGCCGCAGCAACGAGAGGGATGAAGAGAAGAATAACAATGACCACGGTGACTGGAAAAGGTAAGGAGAGGGCATTACCAAAGACCGCAGCAAGGAAAGGAAGAATGTAAAAAGAGAGAAATATGGAGAATAACTGCGACAACAGAGACCGCGGCTGACGACAATAAGAAGAAAAGATGAAGACGATGACGAGATAAGATGAAGAAATGGCACCATACCAGGCTAAGGGGGAAGAGAAGAAAGCGTAACAGGGAACGGTGTATAAGGAGTTGAAAAGTGAAAATGTAAATACAGTACACGATGGTGACAGTAAACGTGTCGACAAATTATTCAATTTATACGAAATACAGTATATGATAGTAACTGTAAGGTGGCGAGAAATTTTTCAATTAACGAATATCATTTCGATACACGTGTTAATGATATTTAACAGGATTCACTTTAGTACTCTTCAGGTACAGATAGTAGATCCTATCACACGTGTATCCTCTATTTGGCTAACATCAAAAGTTCGATTTAGTATACATACGCCGCCCCGAAGGGGAGGGAGAACGAAATATAGACGGTAGACATTTTACAACATTCTCACTGATCATCAGCTTCCAAAAATATCTCGAAGGGAAAGAGTATCCCGGATTCAAAACGCTTACACCTGCGACTGACTAAAGATCAATCTGTAGAGCAAGGGTTACTTAGAGGTCATTTTTCAACTCTGAACCTACGGGAGTTTTCGGAACTACTAGGGTATTTCCAGATCAGGAATCTTCAAAAGCACTCATCGTGTTAGGAGGAAAGGTCAACATAGCACCATTCATTTCGATTTCTCTCGCCCAGTTATTTCTCACACCCATCATTTTCATAGATACTTGTGAATTCGTTATTTTCATAACGAATAAAATAACTAACGTCCAGCTCGTTTATCTAACCCGTCAACATTTACTTTTCCCGCGTTTTCAATAAACTAAAATAAATAACTTGACGCTCCACCGATTTGGTGACAGACTCGACAACCGACAAAACTGAAAGGCAACTACTGGAGAAGGAACTTATAGTCCATAACGAAACTCGTGTGAATGGCAAGGGGGTTTTGTGGTACATACCGTAAAACTAATATTAACTGTGCTAGAAAAGTAGTACTTTCCCATCCACCATATACTATTAGTGATAGTATAAGGTGGATGGGACACGGTCCATTAACCTATAGCAGTGGTATTACGTGCGTTTCTTGCACTACTCGTGATGAAACATATATAGATTTTACTGTCATAACTGTAATTTGCAAGAATTCAAATAAAATAGAGTGATACAGAAAACGACATGTTATTTGAATTGTTTGATTTCATGTGCCTGCTTTTCAGCAATACACAATATGTTTATGCCTACTTGACTCGAAAATTTGCCGAGTTTCTTGTATGTATATTATGAGCGTTGTATTACTCTCCGTTTATAATTACCATCTCCTTTCTGCTTCTTTATCGCAAAGTGCAGACGCACTACTTAATTCATACTGCGGTATTTCGTTCCTTTTCCCCTTTTGCATTCCTACTATGTTTCACGTTCTTCTTCTCCCTCCTCTTACCTTTTGTTCGTTGTTCCCCTTCTTAATATCTTCAATTACCTCTGGCTCCTTACCTGTTATGTATTGATTATATTGGAACACACCTTTGGACGATCATTCCCTACCGTCCAATAGGAACGCCGCACGGGATTTATGTGGGATAGCGATCACTGGAAGTGCTCTGTGGTCCTGCTCTGGATTTGCTGTCGTATCAATAACCGTTTTGAAGCACCCAGACTGGATATTGATATGTATCACACCTAACTTTTCAGTGGTGGTACGTGTTGATGTGTTTTCCCGAAGGTTCTTCTCTTCCTACTGGAATTGATACGGAGTGGGTGTTTGTTGGTAATCGGTAACTTCTTTACTTTTTACTTTCCTCCTCGCCTGATTTCATATATATATTCCTCAATATCGGTACAAATATATGACACGTGTGCTAACATCATGTGCATTATTAGTAGATTTCTGTATTTCTAATTGGTCCTAATTAAAGTAACACTTGTTGGTTGTAACAATACACGTGAGAAACGAAAGTAGTAAGATGTCCACTGTACGATTTACTGCACTTTTGTCACGCTGTCCTGAACTATATTGACCTTAACCGCCATCTTATGCTGTACCGTTTCCATCGATTATCCTGTTTCGCTCTCGTATGGTTTCTGTTGACACGAAAATGTTTAAGTTTATTTAACACAATCTACTTTCTATAACACGCTGATGGAAAACTCCATACGGTTAATTAATATTATATGGCGTAATCAAGACACGGATTGTCGTGAGCACAAGACCGATAAAAACAATTCTACGTGAGCACAACATACTAGGGGAGAAGGTAGTGATAATGGAATAAAAGTAACTACTGATTCCGATAACGTGAGAACAGACGGGACACGCACCTTCAATATTGCAACAGGTAAGTTGTGTTTCATGTTTCTTGGTTTGATGGTAAACACGTTGTAGCTGTTTCAAATCAGAACTTGACTAATTCATAGCGAACGGTCTAAACACTTCATCCTGAAACCTCATCACGTTAATAATTTCAATCAAAGCACGTCATAACCAACCTCTTCAACGTCTAATAACTTACTACCGCCTGGATAACACTGGAACAGGACAAAAATATCAGCATCTTGATACAGGATCGATGAGTCTTCGAATAGTCGTGGGTACATAAATCCCATGGATGGCATTTCAATGCCATAAATACGCATACCACGAATTATACCTGTAAGGAATGATCCACAAGATGTCGGAAGAGATGGATCATCTAATGTTGTAAATACAAGTCTCTAATCAACATCGTTTGCACTGGGAAACGTTGTCTAACACAGATGGTGACTATAACAGATCCATTTCCGCCAACTTACATGAACATACCTCATTCCGCCCATATAAACATGCACGAGGAACATCTGCTTGAACGAAATGGTACAGGAAGGAAAGGGAGACCACCGTAGTCGGTTACATCTGTGTTTCGGGAAATGAATGCCTTCTTCCAAATGGCGTAGTTTTTGTGTGAAGTAAACATAAACTAGTCCCTGCGAATTTTGGGGGTCCTTGTAGTGTACATAGACAAGACTACGGGGAATGAATTGTTACGGATGGTAACTACGGACAAAATGTACGCAATTTGAAGAAAAAATGAATGGACCATGAACTTTGGGCATACAGATTATGTATAATTCAATGTGTGAGATATACAAATTTACTTACGTACGGTGGAAAATGAATGAAAGAAGTAGTCCGGCCCCCTTTCAGGTGTCGGAGGATTGCAAGAATGTATGATTCAAAATATCTTTCAGGCAGCGGACATTTTAGTGTACGTTTACTACATAAAAATCTACAAATTTTGTAGTAAAAGGTGGATGGGACATGAAAAACTTTCTAGAAAAATTGAAAATTTTTATGCAGGTAAACTAGGCCCGCGAGTCCACATTTTGTATAAGAGAGTGAATGAATAATTCATAAAATTCTACGAAAAATGTAGTTATTTATGAATGTCACATTAACATATTTCTTCGCGCTTTGAATGTAAAAGCGTGGTGGTACTACATTTTTACATACAGTTTTTGGACGGAAACGTGAATGGTGAATCCAGAAATCATTCATTTGATGAATGGGAATGTGGATGGGTAGTGGCCGTTATCAGGTGTATATATGTGATATATATGTATAATGATGGTATATAGGAATTTCATATGGAATATGGGCGATATACATTGCAATACATGTATACTAATTACGGTATACATGATATATTTAATTTTAATTTTAATAACAATATCATACAATATGAATTTGAATTTGAGAATGAAATGAAAAATAAAAAGGGGTAGAGAGTATAATATTGATCATTGTGATAAATAAAAACAAACAAAGAATCAGAATATCAAATAAAACAGAGAAAATACACTCCAAAATCAACTGCAAAAGTCCACTGAAACCATAACGAAATTATGACAAGTCAATATCATAGACATGATGTCTTCTTTGCATCTGCTGACATATGAAAAACACATAAAGAATGATATAAATCGATACGATGTTAGTAAATTGTATATAAAAATAACACAATAATGTCATGTGAATATGAAAATTGATATCGTTACGAACCTGTACGGATGATGGAGTATGTAAAGGAACGGAACTAACTTACCTGTAAACATAAATCGCAACAACAAATCAAAGAAAAGGAGAGTTAGTAATTTGTAATGAAGGGATAGAAATTGTACAATTAGCGAAAGATTAGATATTTATACGTATATACACGGGAATATGATTTGATCGCATTGTTGTCGTCGCGATGGAACATGACAGGTCTGGGTCGGTGTGGAGCATTGACGAAGACCGAAATATCATTTTTCGGCGGGAATGTCGCTCGGTGATAAGGTGTTGACAAAAATGGTCGAACCGACTGTGCCGGAGGAAAGGAAGAGGGAATGTGACTGTTTCAGAAAAATTAAGAGAATTGCCTTATATTGGCCCCAAATACAAGAATTTATGTAAAATTTAATATCAGAAAATGCCACGAAAAGGACATTTTTGTAGCATAGTCAATGTTTAAATTTTTTTAATTTAATTTAGTATAAATGTGTTTAAAAATGTGCCAAAAAAGAAAATGATGAAACGTCAGAAATAACAGTACAGGAAATAGAAATTCACCCTAAATTGGGAAATAGATTTTAATCAACATTTAAAAATGTGAACTATATCGGCAAAATGTTCTGTGACGAGGCGGTGACCACAGAGGTAGGCCCGGACAATGATAATTGTTGAAATAACCCTTAATTAGTGTGGCTGGAAGTACTGGGAATGATTTTACGGAAGCATGGTATGCTGAATATAGAAAAATCTTCATGTATGGAGGTGCGTCTGAAATATTGAACGTGTTTACGAAATATGATTTGAGACCTATACTTATAATTTAAAAAAAACAAAGCTTGTAGAATAGGGCAGAACTGAATGAAATTTCTTCTGTTCTGACCGAGCTGTTCCGATATGGAAAAAGCAACAAATACATTTTATATCTTCATGGATTTATCGAATTGAAGAAAAACGGGCGGGAACAGGCAGCTGTCAGTGGTAATAACAGTAATGGTTATGACTTGTCCTCAACTTAACTTGAACTTGGAAGTGAAAGAGGTAGTATAGGAGGACCGAGCAGAAATGAGACAAACGAATGTTCATTAAATAGTGATGTAGAGAACACATATACTACCGAAAACGACGAATCGCGACTTGGAAATGATGAGGTAGGAAGTAGTTCACAAAATTATGACAACAGTGAGGAAGTTAATAGTTCCATCAACAACGTTGGAAATGTAGAAATGGAAGTAAATATGGAAGAGTTCCGGAATCTGCAGGAAGATGTTCGACAATCAACGGCCGAGAAGTCAAGACTAACAGTTTTGATGAATGAGTACAAGGTTTCAGCGGATGAAAAGGGACTAGAAGCGTTTAGTAAAGAGGTATCAATCAAGGCTCTTGAATCCGAATTGATCAGATTTGATTGTAAAAATACTAAAATAAGAGGAATGGTACAAAATGTAGAGTTATTGAATTAGTGTATTCTGAAAAAGATGTCGGAAAAAACAAGAATCGTGGAAAGTATGTTGACCGGATGATAAAACAACTACCTTAAAACATTTTGGGATAGGACTGGAAGTTGATTAGAGAATGCTGAAGTGGGGAAGTAAGGAAACCTGTGAATTAGACCCATGTTGTGATGACAATGTAAGAAACTGGATGAACCGAGGTGAAATTGTAACTGAGAATGGAATTGAAGTGTTAGATGGAACCATGATAGTACCAACACCAAACACTTTTCTTTGTAGCGGTAACAATATATATGTCTTCTCCATAAATTCCGAGAGAGATATTATATGTTCGTTACTTAGAAAGAAATTTTCAACAGAGGAAAGCGTACAAACATATTCGTCTGACGAATCGAGAAATGTAGTTGTTGATGCGTTTTGCAAATTTGGTACATTAGAGGGACTTCTGAGATAGTTACTATCGAACTTCTGTAGTGGAAGGAAAGGAGCTGCAAAGGACAGATGTTTTGAAGTACTTGTTTATGGTTCACTACTGTCTCGATTCAATTTGAAAGAACTTGGAGCAACGGGGAAAGGGAAAAGGAATAGATACTTCCAAAAGGAAACTATCGAAAACGAATAGATTTGGTGTTCAGGACATGTATTGGTGGCGGACCGCAAATATTTGTGATATAAAAGTACAGTACTCGGGAAACCAGCACGAAAGTGTACGTGATGAAGAGGGGGCGATGAGGAAAAATTGAATTTGTTCACGAATGAAATCGGTCCTGCAGTGTTTCATCATTTCATTGGATATATACCTCAGATAGTGGAAGAGGACACTATAGATGGAACTATAATGAGTATTCCTCGTGTAGATGCATGGATAAACAGCTGTTCTAACCTTCTGATTGTGAAAGAGTATCCCGGTGGTGGACGTCAGAAATAATTTAACGAAATGTTTTCGAATTATGTAAAACTTGCAACTGGACAGTTGGTTGTCAAAATAAGAAAATTTGTAGAAGCGTTGGAACCCAATGAAGTTGAAGTACCGGAATGCGAAGTGGGGAAGAAGAAAAAAGTTTTAGAGAAATGGAACGTTAAGTTACAATATTAGTTGCAACGACGAGGCCAAGGAAACATTTTCATTGCAGTACAAGCTGAATGGTTTCTTGAATACATTGGTTTAAAGTTTGAGATTATTCATGACTGCTATATAGCCAAAATAGCGAGTGATGGGAAGAGTGTGGAAAAGTTTGGAAAAGACTTTGTTGGACGACGTGTAAGGAGTACATTATTTAACGGTGACGGAAGTATAGAATAGAACGGAAGTACAGAAGGAAATGAAGAAGCACGAGCCGTGTAATGTTAAATCAATTATACATACGCTGATAAGGTATATGGGGTAGTTCTCTTTGTCAATATTGCTTTTAACCAATTTCAATGAATCCCTTTCCCAGTATAATCGATTGCTGAAAAATCGTTACCGTGGCCATGGAAACTGTTCAGTAAAAGAATTAATTCCGAAATTTCACCGCAACACATGTACAGATGAACATATTGTGTTTAAATTTATGATATCTTACCACTTTCCTGTCTCCAAAATATCGTCAATCGATGCATTCTCGGTGCGCGTCTGGGTGTTGTCGACTTAATCTGATGTAGACCAACGAAAGCATAGGCCGTTAAGAATATTTTCTGCATTGTCGATTGGCGGAGTGAATTCCATATATTGTACAAAAGCCATTTCTTTCTTCTCTGTATTAGTCGAAAGATTCGTACGAAATAGGAGAAGGACTTTTGCTATATAGTGAACAGGACTGTCTGCCTCACCTCCTTTGATAAGGACGAAACTATTTCTTTTCTTCTTACTCGGACCGAATTGTGTGGTTGTAAAAATAAGTTGTTTTTCCGGAGGTGTTGTGGAGGAGGACTGTAATTGACAATATTTGTAGAATGGATATACTGTTGCAATGTAGATAGGTGGCCACCGATGATGTAGCCGCACTTCAGGAAAGTAAGACCTATTTCGTGGTCTGTTAAAAAGATATCATTATCTTGGAAAATAGATCCTAATGAGTTCGGTAAAAACAGTTAGACTGGTACGGGATAGTGTTTTCAATACAGGAGTAAGAATTATGTCTGATACGTCGTTACATAAATCATATTTCTTTCTGATCGCATCAATCTGAACCAATGTAACAGAAACGCCGTCGCGTACCAAATATGTAGATGGATGTTAACTATGCGTTGTTACAGTTTCTGATCCGGTTGATTGTTTGGTATTGATGATTTTTAATCCGCGTTTTTCATGAAGGTTGCATGATGTGAACTTTGTCGTAATGTAGAAGTGGCAGGTATCATGTTTTTAACGGTTTCATCCATCCGAGTTGCAATTCTTTTCGAAGTAGACCTGTAAGATTGCTTGAAGAATGTATTGAAGTTCTCGTATGGAGACGCATCTAATATATTTAAACTTCCGAACTTCGATAGGTCTTCAACGATGTTGTCTAGTAAATGAAATTCTAATGTATGGATTCCATGTTCGCAGTGCTTCTCAAAAGTGTGTAAGCACTTCGACTTGAGAAGCGTAATTCTGTCAGAAATATCCGCAATCATTTCGTTCGGCCAACCGAGAAATGTATTTTCGTATAGAAGATCTTACATTAAAGTTGTGTAGTTTTTGCAGATATCAGTAAGAGCGTCTGTATCTTTCATTCTCAAAATACCCCAAAAGTGCCACGATTCTTTGACCTCAAAAAATCCCAAATATGCCACGCGTTTTTAGAGAATCACTTTGGGAAATCTTTGGGATAATACTACCCATAGTAGCAACATTAATTTCCAAATATTCAAATTAGTCGAAAAAAATTGAAAACACTTTCACTGGTGTGTCTCCAAAATCATTTTGGAAATCTCAAACAAGTTTGAAAATATTTTTGCAGTGACTTTGATGTTGTATTTTGATGTTGTGTCAAAACAAAATTGAAGATTTCAAAACACAGCAAAATTAATTTGTATTTATTTGCGGGAGAATAGAATTATATATCTGTATATATATATTCTGTTTTTTGTTTTGGTGGAATATGGATATGTTTTTCAAAAATTATTTGAAAGTTTTATGATACTGTCAAAAATAATCTAATTGCGTTTCGGGTGGTATGGCATAACATTTTCCAGGACATATTTAAAGTTTCCAAATAATGTCGAAAATTATTTGATTTT
>JAULBU010029475.1:0-37698 GCA_032358235.1 Odonthalia washingtoniensis
TCGGAATTTATGCTGTTGCCATGGTAGCTGGATCAGTAGTTATTGTACTAGTTGCTTTTATGGTTACGTACTTGATTATTCGTTCTGATCAAAGACCTAGATTTAACACAATTAATGGGTTGTCTTCAATTGTAAGGGAAGAACATGTTCCTAGCGGGCGTAGTTACTCAGCAGGTGAATCTGCTATTCTCGGCTTAAGATTTACTCAAGATGACAGAATGCATTTTGGACCCTTGAAAAATTATGAGGAAGGAACTGCATTCCAAGAAGGTTATGACATTTCTTGACGACTGTCGTGTGATTCAGGTATGTCCCAATTAGCGATAACATAACAATTCTCATTACATTTTGTGCATAATAATGTTGGATTGTGAATTTTACTTTTTAAATTTAAATTAAAAATAGTTCATATTTTTATTAATATTTTTCGGTAGAAACTATTCATGACCACAAATAAGGCGAAACATTTTCAAAATGGGTTCCCTTTCAAAATCTGATGTCAGCAAGGTATCCGTTTTTTCCGGATATGGTGTCGATCGACCGGAGCAAGAAAGGAAATCGGTGCAATTACTCATACTAAAAATAAAAACAAAGAGACGATGCGAAACATGCCTGCTGAACAGCAAGAGGAGCGTGAACAGTTGACTACATCGACACAACCAACGAATGTCGCAACAGCATACCCTGCCGTGGTTGACGCAAACAGTATGAGTCGTCGTCTGTTTATATTACTACCCATTGCTTTGCTTGCAGCATTATATTCACATTTAAATCTTCAAAATCGTTCACCAAATTCTGAATCTTCTTCTTCGTCTAATCAAAATCAAAAGTCATCATCTGGAACTAATATCGCTATTTGTTATACAGGGCATGTTGGTACATTTGAAAAAGTTTACAAACAAAACGAACAAGTATTTTTATCATTAAACTCATCTACTTCTACATCATCAAAACCTATATCAATATCCTATTTTTTTGTCGTTGATTTACAGGATGATTATAAAGATGCACGTACAAACATACATTATACGCATACACATGAAATAGGAACATTACAAACAATCTTTGAAGATTTAAAATTTACAGCATCTGTTGAAACATATACAAGTGATGATCATAAACCATCAATATCCTCAAACAGTAATAATCATAATCATAAATAAGAAATTAATAATCCAATTCAAGATGATGTATGTCATTTCTTAACATCATTTTCAACATTATTTGCAAACGAACGTTGTATCAGATTAATTGAACAATACGAACAAAATAATCTTCTTTCAATACAATTTGATTGGATTGTTAGAATGAGACCTGATATGGAAATAGTTAATGATCAGGAATCTATCGCTGCGACCACTTCAATTAAGTATGTAGTTATGAAATCAACTCGTGATGGTACTCACAATCGTTATATTTCATCTCTGTCAAGTCTTACTTCAATTTATTCTGACCCTACACATCCATATCATCGAATAATTAATATACTTCTTCGTGACACCACTCCAAAATTCATGCCTCATTTACCATGTCTACCGAATCAGTCAGTGACCGGCTCAACACAGTATGATGAACAACAACAAGAACAACAACCATTTTATTTCAAGTCTTTAAATGAAGGACAACTTGACGCTATTCATCAAAATCTACGTGTGTTGGACTTTCTGAGACGGAAAAAAATTTGTAAACTTTATCTAAATGTGTATGTATTTTAGTGTTTGTGCCATGTACCATTTTTGTTGCATGGGCGATTTTCAAACTCACCATCAACATCATAGTAAAATACGCTCATTTAAGTGTAATACAACGATCAATGACAAAAAGAACATATTGTAGAAATTCGAAGCGTCAACAAGTGAGATCTGAGAAAGCAGAAGAGGCACATGGTAACCATGCATCAAATGAAATTAAATCTAAAGCTGTAGATACAGGTGGTGATAATGATACAGGTGATGATAATGTGAGCATTGGAAAAAGACTTCGGAAAGGACGGAGAAATGAGAAAAAACATAGTGAACTTGAAGAAGAAAAATTGAAGAAACTTAATCAGAACATACTGATGAAAACATTAGTGCCGGAGATGGCGTTGACTTGAATGGAACATTAATGAATAATGAAGATGATGAAAGTTTCGGGGATGAGCTTAACTTGAACCCATTAAATAAGTTAGATGATGAAAGTGGGGATATAAATGAAGATGGAATGGTAGAAATTGAAAAGCAGCATTGCGAAGAAGAGGAAGATGAGATCACACTACTGTAGCGAAATGAAGCAGTTGATACACCAGTTGAACGGATTTCAAATATATCAGATATTACACCGCACCGTTATATAAAAAGAAGAAAGAGAGCCTTAGAACCAATTAGATTTGAAAAAGTACGTAGTAACAATAGTGAAGAACAAAACATCTGTGAAATTCATGTAAATATGATGAGAAAACGAAGAAGAAAATCAGAAATCTCTCTACCAGTTGCACTATTGAATGAAGGAACAAAAGATGTGGTTGGGAGAAATAGTGGTGCTAATAAATTGAAGGACGGAAATAGGAATAATACTGAAACAAGCACGATAAGTGGAGGACATAATTTGGAGAGGGATATGAACGCCGAAAATGAGATTATAAAATTAAAAGAGTTAGATAAAACTGCATGTGGACGGGTAAATGAAATGAAGAATAAGCTGCAAAGGTTACATAATGCTAATTGTAAATTAAAGAAATTAGCTGCTTCCCTAAAAGTAGAACTTGAAGAAGTGAATTGTGAGTTGCGCAAGTTATGAATAGAAGCACGGTCAGTAGAAAGAGTAGTTGAAAAGAATATGGGACCGCATCGAATTGAAAAATTTAGTAGAACGAGCACTGGATGTCGGAGATATGAGATGAATATTGAGAAAAAGTACAGTTGGTTTGCTGATTCTGTGCGTAACAATATACAGCCATGGAGTTTAATTGAGGTAAGTGAGATGGCGAAAGATAATTATGGTTTAACCCAAAATTTGGAACATAGGTGTGAGATTGTTAACGGTAATGGATTAATAGATATGGAAGGGGGAATAGTTTTGTCCCAATATGTCCTATGAAAATAGCTAAAAAGGAATGTTCTATTCACCATCATTAACATCAAATGAATCTGCTTGTACGTATTTATGTGAAGAAGAGATGAAAAATCTCAAGCACCCAGCAATTTGTGATGCTGGAGAGAGGGAGATGTGCATAAAGTCAATTTCTGAGGATAGAGCTATTCTCAACAAAGTAAAACAGAAGTTAGCAGATTCGATTCAGATGAGGAAAAGTGCAACAAGAAATAATTTCATGAATCTTCTCGGATACAAAATGTTGGTAAGAGGGTCAAAGAGCTGGGTATTACCACCTGCGGAGAAAGTTGAATATGAAAAGCAGTGCAAAGAGGGTATAAATAAATTGACCAGGTATGCTAACGGTAACAATAGTACTAGAAAATTTTCATGGTGGAGGACATGCGAGAGGAAAGATATATGTTATTCAGATTTTGATTCAGATACATGCGTAGATTCTATGCAAGATGATGTGTTTTTTCAAAACGGGATAAGTAAAACAGTATTATACGAATTTATTGGACATCATCTGTTTAGAAAGGATTCACTAAGTGATAGGACAATTTTAGTATTAGCTTGATTAGATGCATATGTGAATACATTCTGTAAAATGTTACCTGCGGAAGTTAAGAAACGAACAGGACATCATAAGGTATACTCTGACTCTTTTACAAAGCTTCTTCCTCGTTGTTCAGAACAAATCCTCAAGACAGTACGGTATGAAGTTGAAATGAATATGTGCAAAGAAATAAACATGCGGAATGGTGGAGGTTTTGACAGAAATGATCGTTTCCAAAATGAACTTCATGAAGCAACCATTGTTGTGCAGTTTCCATCTGTATCCAGTTACTATGTTGTTGTGAAAGAAAAATGATTTTTGGAGAATATTGCGCGTGGAATTTGCCCTGTTTTTGATTGCGTTGTAGTTTTTCATGCGAAGATGTTCAGTTAGATTTGGACGATATGTAATCAAAACAGTTGAAAATTGATGGTAATAGTATACCAGAAGTGGACTCATCGTGAGTTCAATGGTGATACATTAAATGTATATAAAAGTTTTATGAAACCTTGTTATCGTTCTCCCATCACTCTCTGCTTTAATAAGAAACCAAGTAACTGTTCTTCAATGTCGTTTAAAAGCGTCATTTCAGTAACCATTATGTATGACTGAACATAAGATTCCCTCTTCACTCTCTGATTTTTTGAGAAATTATCTGGATTTTCATTATTTTTAAAAAAAACAAAAATTATCTGGATTTTTATCATTTTTTAAATAAAATAATAAAAATCCAAATAATTTTTGTCTTTTCAATGTCGTTTTCACTTGTCATTTCAGTAATCATTACGTACGACTGAACATACGTGTACTACTTTCTGTTCTACTCGCGGTGTGCTTTAGTATAGATGAAACATCAAATACTTTCGTAACTTTCGTGCCACTTCTTTGGACACATCCAACTCTTCCAAAAAATTACCTGAAATGGTTTTTACATTCAATTTCCCAAATTGTGGGTTTCAAGCAGCAACATCATGGATCATTAAGAGTCACGAACGATATTGCAACATGCGGGAAAGTGTAAATGATCTGAAAAAACCACGTAGTAGAACAGGGGAGGGGTGTGAAATGATGATTGAAGGTTGTAAAGGTGAAAACGGTCATATCATTTGTGAGTTGGAGCCGATAGAGATTGATGATAGTTCGGAAATAAACAATGACGGCTCCGGAAAGAATGATAAGGTTAATTCCAGCACAACCTACAAAGATGGGTAGAGACACAGTATGGTACGTGTAGCCGAGACACTTGCTGTCAATCTGTCAAGAATGGAAGGAGTAACAGGTACAAAGTCATTAAATAAGTTAATAGAAAATATATGCGATCCTGAGTTCTCAGTCAGCTTATTCAAAGAACGTATTCGTAACGTATCCGGTTGCTAAGGTGTGTACAAGGATATTGTTAGACGGAATTTATCATCAAATGGATTTGAAGAGGTACGTATCAATGACCACATAGATAAGTGCATATCTACTTTATATTGCAGGGATCCCATCGAGATGCTCAGGGAGCAAAAAAACAGGTAGAAAGTTCTACATTTATACTAACACCCAAACAAAACCAGAACGGAGACGGGAAAAGCAGGTTCGGACATGTTATGGCAACAAAGTATGGGAGACATCTGTATACAGCTGTAATGGAAAGAGTCCTGGTGTCCGAAAGAGAAGAAGTGCTTTGGAATGACTCAGAAGGAGAGGAGTCGAAATCGTTTGCATGTTTGTTACGATTATATAGTGACAATAGTACGACAACATTAAAAAAGTCTGGAATATCTGCATATCCTCTCCACATCGTTTTTGTGAATTTATTATGCGAACAATGAAAAAATGCAATATGTAATGGTAGTACTTTGGTAGCATATTTGCCTGTGGAGATAGAACAAGCAAAAGATGACTGTAGAGAGGATCATGAATCAAACTCAGGTAAACATAACAGATCGGCAAAAATTAATGTAGTACACAGATCCATTGCCCATGAATTAAAGCCATAAGTCTAAAAGGCCCTACGGGGATTTATTGTAAAGAACATTGATGGACGTGAGTTTAAATGTCATCCAATAATTACAAGTATTTGTGTTGACATACCGGACGGAAAAGACTTAAGCTGTATTTTTGATGGAACGAAAGTTAAGATGCCTTGTTTCAGATGTGAGAACTCCCGTGAAAATCTAAACGAATGTACCGGAAGTCATTTTCGGGATATAAATTCGACTATTGAGACTAGAAACACCTTCGAAGAGAATTTAAAACTTGCGGATGAAGCAAGTAAGCTAGGAAAGTTCGCATAACGAAGATTATTTAAGAAAAGGCCAAGCAAGTACTGAAAAAGAAATCGTTGTATTTACAGAAATCATACTTCGGATCATACCAACTACTTTTGCAGACAACATTGAATAACATGCACAGTTCTAAAACTTTTCAAATACTACATAATTTTGACCTTGGTATTTCTATACTCATCAACGATTTCATAAATTTGAGACTAGGTTGTACTAATTTAAAAACTACAAAATTCAATGGAATAGGGGAGAAAAGGTTCAAAACAGTTCGCACCACAATTTTACACGGGGTTAATGACATGCTGAGATTAATTGATCAATATTTGCAAATACCTGATTTTCATGTCGATTTTTCGGGAGAAAAAGTGGAACTCAACTGAATGGTCTGTATAATACTGAAGGAATAACAGGAATGCTTGAGGAGAAGAACTTTAGATGCATAGATACAGTGTTCCCGTTTGCGGTGGCTTATATAGAAAGATGTTGTGGTGAACAAAATGCTCCGATTACATCTATCTGTACCCAATATATTGATATTTTAACATGGTATTCACGTAGACATGGTGCATCACGGTGGACAGAATCAGAGCTTCATCCATTAAAAATTTACGTGAAGCAATTTATAAAATCGATGAAAGTTACATTTGAAAAATACCATCCAAATGTCTTAATGACTTTGAAATTTCATTTTTTAACTGACATTCACGAGGACATTGAAATATTTGGAAATCTTCAGATGTTATGCGCAGATCATTACGAGAATCGCCATCTAATTTTCAAACAACAGTATCAGAGAACATAAAAAAGAAGAACTACAGCAGTAAGGGAAACAGTTGCAAGAGTTGGAGACAGATTAAATTTATCTGTTGCAAATAGATGTAAATAAGCAGAGAATGTTGAGGATGTGAATAATATTTCAGTACGTCACTGTGGTTTAGTGACACGAGGTGTGGTTGTGAAGTTACGTGAATTCAGAGAGCTTCTAGATTTCGTTAAACAGAAAATGTTCCTTGTGGATAGCTTCATACCTAAATCATGTCTTACAGAGGCACCTAAAAGATATCATAGTGATGTAATAGAATTATTTACCGAGACATGTGACCAGGGAGGAGAAGCATTATTAAACTTATTGAAGGAAGAATGTATAAGGAAGTGTGGTCAGTAATTTCAACACGTATAACAATGGTTTAGAGCGGTACTCTTCTCGGTGGACATTATTGCAGTGTTGATGATATTGATAATGTAGGAAATCTAGTAACTTTACACAGAGATGACATATTTCTGTAAAGAGTGTTCGTGTGTCGGTCTTATGGCAATTAAAAATATGGAAAGTATTCTTTTGTACAATTGGAAGGTTCTTCTGATGCGGGTAGTGTTGTGTACTGAATTGGCCAGGTTCGGGCAATGTTATTGATCAAATGGGACGTCGATGAAGAAGATACAGAGTATGTCTTCGTGAAATACATGGAAATAGCCAAGGGAATGGACAGAATAGATGATGTAAATGGATGTGTGTGCTTTCAGTAGATATCAGATGATGACATAGACCAAAAAATACAACGTTTGAAAACAAAGGGTAGACAAGACCGTCTCCATGGTTTGGGCTAGAAAATTTCAAAGCAATTAAAGGTGTTGTTCATTTCGTTCGCCCGAATTACGCAATTAAACCTTTTGCAAATGATATGTATTGGTCCCAGTACAGATATTGTCTAAATCGCTTCCAAGTAGTTGGGGAAAAGGATAACATTTATAACAATCATGATTGGTAAAAATACGATTCCAAATCAGAAACAACTACAGATGCCTACAATAAAAGAAATAATTACTTCCTTAACTTCAATAATAAATGCACAGATTCACTAGTTAAACAACTAGGGACAGAGACTATTGAGCGTAGCACCCGTAGAGAATCTACTAGGAACAGAGACAATCGAGAATAATATACCTTTCGAAACTGCTAGGGACAACAACAATCGAGCATAACATCCCTAGTGAGACTGCTAGGGACAAACACAATCGAAACTAACATCCCGTGTGAGACTGCTAGGGATAAACACAAATGAACCTAGAATCCCTTGTAAGACTGCTAGATACAAACACAATCGAGCCTAGTATACCATGTGAAACTGCTAGGGACAAACACAGTCGAGTCTAGTAGACCGCAGCAAACTTGCTAGAGTCCATATTAGGGCGCCATGTGTACTTCTCAATATTGCTATTTAATTGAATAGACTCCCATGTTTGGGTCCCTAGCAATTTAAGGCCAGTACCTAGTAATACACTTCTACTGACGTCCTACCTGGCACCTTTATCTTGACTTTACAATCTGCTATTAATGGTTATATATTACACGATGCAAGATTTTTCACTGACAATCACAGGGATAGGATCAAGCAATCCATGGTACATAGAGAACAGACAGTTCAACCCCCAATCCGTCAGCCTTGAATACGTCTCCTCTTTCATTTGGCTTCTATTTTCGGCTTCCGTGTGACTTCTGACGTCACACAGGCTTATATTAAATCAGCGATACCCCTATGTCGAGAATGGTTTTGAAATATTCGGTTCCATAATTACTACTGATGCCCGATCAATTTCTCCAGACCCGTCAGCTTCTTTATCAATTATCCTAATCTGGAGACCTGTGTTTCCATACTATCTACAAGCACAATATTAACTATTTTAGAATAAAACATCTAAAATAGGACTCATCTTCCAACTACATCCATGTCAAGAACCAACTAAATGGACTTTCTGGAACCTATGTGGATGCCTATTGCGCTCTAGCGATTCTTCTTTTCAACGACTTTCTGGAAGGATCCAGCATTGATTTTATATGAAAACATTCTCTCTGTTCCCTTATGAAATTTTCAGTTTCAGGCTTTAGCAGTTCTCTAATCTCAACATCATCGTCCAGATCCAACACCATTACATAGCCAAACAGGAAGTTTTACAACTTGATGCTTTTTATGCCTTTAGATCCATGTATATGTGACTGGCTTGGTTGTCGCATACAAGGCCAGACTGCTTGTTTGAAATTCAAGACTTGCTCAGATTACGGAGACTACCTACACAAACAATTCTTCAACATTCATCACAACGTCTGTATCTTCAAAAAACAATATTGCCCAAAAAATTTGAAAAAACATTGAAACAACCTCAAAATGTAATTTTTTTCTGTTCCAATTTATTTTGACAGCGTTCAATACTTCACAATAGATTGTAACCATCTCTAAATAGCCTGAAAGCGAAATAAAGCGACTGGAAATATTTTTTGGGATTTTAAATTTTCCAATTTCTTGTCTAAATTTTTTGAAAATGGAAATATTTTTTCTATAAAACCTCGCGCTGTCGATGAGTTTACCAACGACTAGTTCAACAAGTGTACTAAATTACTAGATGGCATGTTGAAGCAAAAAGTAAATTTTTCTGTTTCAATTTATTTTGTAACTGGCCAATTCTATGCAATATAGTATAGACATCCCAAAAGACCTGGAAGGAGAAACATATCCAACTTGAATTTTCCAGGATTTATCTTTCCATTTCTTTGAAAAGTGTGACTGTAAACATTTTTTTTTCTAATTTTTCCAATTTGTTTTCGAAGTATTTTGAGAAGGCATAATGTATAATTTAAAAGTTGGTGCCGTCGAATTTTGAAAATGTATTATTTTTCATTTAAAAGTTTGTGCCGTCGACGAGAAAAAATTAATTAATTTTAGCTTTAAAAGGTACGCATAATAGACACGTAATTGAATTTTCATTATTGTCATAAGTTCAATTTCAAACGTTCTGGTAAGAATAATTTCCTTCAATTTACGACCCAATAGTGATGAACGAACGCTTCAGGTGTGACTTTCCGTCATGTGATTATAGCGGTAATTGTCTTCCCGCTTTGTCAAGTCACAACTCTCGTGAGCACCCCCGTCATCTCTGTCAGAACATTCCTCCAAGATCTGGGACAATGCGACGTAGATGTATGGGTAGCCCTAAGAGTATTATTGGTCTCACCGGTGCTACTAGATTGACAGTGGGCAGAGTAACCACCAATCAACTTCAAGAATTCCTATAATTTGGAACAAATACATGTGAAGGTGATACTTTCGAAATCAAGCTACCTGTAGAACTGTTTGCGGATGTTACGAACAATGAGTTGGGACATAGTTTCACTCATAATAAGTCAGATGCAGCCATAGGCAATTTATGTACAGCATTCATGAAAGTTTGGATGGACTCAAGTGAAAGGGTTTGTAATGAAATTATGTCTGTTTTAAAATGCAATTCAAATTTTATTGGTACATTTTTTACAACTTTCCATTGTGTGGAGGACGTCATGAGACATAGACGAGAGTTGTTTTCAAATGATCTTGAAAGGAATGGCTTCAAACCATCTAAAATACAGACAAAGGAGGGTGTCAGTTTTGAAGTATATTTACGTGATCCAGTGGAAACTTTTAAACGGTAGATACTTTGATCTAACTATGGGATATTATTTTACAACCGTTTGAAAGTAATGTTAGGAGTCATCCCATGAATTTGGATCTAGGAAGGGCTGCAGATGTGGTGAGAGATGCAATTAAGGACAGCAAGGATTAAAACGTTTATTGGCGAACGAATGAAAAACACGGAGAAGAATCATTTGTTGCACTTTTACAATTGTACAGTGAGAAGTCAGTGATATCTTTGAATGCGTCACATTTTTTTATCCTATTCATTTGAACGTTGTAAATTTCAAGGATTCTGCGCAGCAAAATAAAATTGTTGAAAAAAAACTGTTTTTGAATATCTTCCCGTGAGATATTATAAGGCTGATTAGGACGAAGTTGCCAACTCTGGAAAATTTGGTAAGCAATTTACATCAGGTAAATCAATCAAACGTGTATATATGTTGAAAGCCTTTCACGAGAGCGTTTAATTCTCTCTACGTTCTATTACTAACATAGCTATAGAGGGCTTAGTTCGTGAGACAAAAGAAAGGTTTATCTGAATAACCCACATTTTTATTTCTTCTTACATCGCTGATCTAGTGGAAGCAGAAGATATGGTCAGTGTTAAGCGAAACAATACACCTTTATCTCCTTGTTATCGCTATGATGTTCGACTAAACTAACTTGGATCATGCACTACTACGTGTGAACGGACTATATGAAGATCCAATCAGATTCTGCGTCGTATACATCTCGGTGACACAGCTGTTTTGGATGAATTTCATTCCCTTTCTATGCTAACAATTCCACCCGTTCTCATCACTTTTCCGTTAATTGGTAACCATCCGGCCATTGCCTTATAATCAATTTTAACATTTGAGACAATGCATAATTTGTCACTTGACGTTTCCATAATGATCAAAGAAACAGCAAGTATCATGTTGAAGGACGAAAAAGATTTTCTACTTTATTTCAAAATTCAAATGTGATAAGAGGTCATTTAAGACAATCCGTAAGTTAGTACTGCGGCACCTTAATGGTTTTCTTTCTAATGTTGAGAAACTTTCTATTTGGTATGACCTACATGTGGACTTCTCAAATGGGAGCATCAATGAAAATCTGTCAGGGCTTCTTAATTACAGTGGCATCCTAAGTATGTTAGAAGCATCCGACTTCGGCAAAATTGATGAGGTTTCTCCTTCGTTGGGTGCAATAATTGACCTTTGTTGCGGGGAAACGAAAAAAGCGCCAGTTACAACCGTATTTACTTCCTATGTTAATCTTATGAACGATATAAACTGTTGTGGACGCACGCCTGAGTGGGACAGATGAAGATTTGAGATAGTTAGATAAAAGTATACAAGACTTTAAAACTATTTGTAAGAGTGTTTTTAAACGTTACCAAAACTCTGGCATGGGCGTATCGAAGTGACACTTATTAGATCATTTATATACTGACTTTTGAAGGACAAGGTGGGATTTGTTACATGAGTGGTCGTTCGTATAAGATGACACAAAACTGGGTGAAGGCGGACTATGAATGTTTTGGAAAAAGAAGTAGTGCTGATTCTAATCAATCTTCTTCTAGAACTGTTGAATGACAAGTGACATAGTTTACCAGAATCGAGGATAGTCAAAATGGTTGTTCCAAGTTCTGCATTCGTATCTGGACATAATTTTTCATTTTTGAGTGAGATGGATAGTGGTTCGAATGGAGTCTTCATTCCAAAATCAACATTACTAAAGTCTCAAATAGTGGTTACGAAGAAGAAATTTTATCGGCCGAAATATCCTCGTCTGGATTGTGTAATGATTGAGGCTGACGTTGATGATGATATACCTCTTCCAGATTGATATATGAGAATATAATTTGCAAAAATGTTGTCTTTTATACGTATTCGGAGTCATGGATCATGTAAAAAACTCTGTAAAACAACTCTGATGATTCTGAAAGAACAATGTATAATAAACTATGCTTTATACCGTTTTGTGAAGTGGTACCATAAAAAAATATACATGTTGACGAAGTAGATGCATTGTTGGACTGTATAAGACTGTAGTGGCAAAAACAGAAGCAGAATGAGGACAAACACGTCCCGCAAAGGTTTTTGGTCTTGTACACATAGACGCTATTGGAGGAAAAGTGAACCTAGTTCCCGCAGATACGGAAATGAATTTCATTTCAAAAAAAGTGAAAAGAAAAGTTGAATATGATAAGCTGATAAACCTTGAGACTGGATGGGCAGAAAATATTTTCTTTGTCAATCGATTTTATAAACCACGCAGTAAATTTTATGAAAATAAACAAGACGATGACATTTTTTAGAAATAGTATATTTATTTGGATTCTTCAATCTGATTTACCACAACCTTTGATGAAGAAATCCTTTTTCTATTACTTCGTCTTCGAACTATTCGTTCATTCCCATGATAATATTCTTCATCACTTCTGTTCATTGGTCGTTTCTTTTAAATTCTCACTCTTTTTCACCAACTTTTCGAATTTCACGTCCTTTCACGTTCTTCTTTCCTCTGACACTCCAATCGTTTCATCCCTATTTCTTTCATCTGATGTGTCTAAATCTTCTTCCAAAATCCCATTCAATTCTAGTTCGGTCAACGTTTCTATTACTTTTCCTCTTCTGTCCATATTTTTTCTTTCTCATCATCACCAGATGATGAATCAATCATTACGTCCAAAGAATTATCCCCCTTTTCATGTACTGCTTCTTCCTCATCGCTTTCATTCAATACATTAATCGGATCCTCAGATCTAAATGACTTGAATGGTGTGTCCAAAGAAGGTAATTGAAAAATATAGCAGACTGATACTACACCGTAACATGGACACATACACTTAGAAAAGGTATTGGTATCAATAATTACGTAATACCTGTTGCTAATAGGATGTTTGAAAGGCAAAGTGTATTTTAGATAATCGTTTTGTAGTCTATCCATCTCTGAACCAAATTCTGGTGATTCAACTTGAAACTCTTCTATATTTTATTATTCATTTCATTTTCCATAAATTTCTTCTCACTTTCCATAGCATCATTTCATAAAATTGAGGCTGCTACTGGCAGAAGATGTTTCAGTCTCCTTCTGGTATTTGAAGGAATTGTGCCACCCTTCAATTTCAATTTAATTTTATGTTAAGTTGAAGACGGAGTTGAGTTTAATTATGGAGTTGCTGTAATTACTTCTTCTTCATTGTCATACCCATCTCTTGGTGCATTACGTCATTCATATTCCTCTGCTACATATTTAAATGAGTCGACAATTTATGTCATGATCGTGCCCATTCTTATAATTAACATTATTGCGGAGTCTCCATTATGTTTTATATTTGTTTTTCTAAACGCCCAGAATTCAATTCTTGCTGCTTGGTTTCTAAACAATGTATCAACTCCTTCATCATTGAGTTTATAATCTTTGTTACAACTGTTCGAAAAAATGTCTGAAAAGTTGCTTGTTCTCCAAAATGTCGTATCTCTGTCACCATTAGAACGCATGTGGTGTAACTTGTTATAAGCTTCTGAAAATTTCTTAGCCTTCATATCAGTACCTTCATCATCACCTAGGTTGTCCGTGGCAGGAGAAACTATATAACCATATCCAAGACATGAAAAATACAATTGTTTCACCTTCGCTTTTCGGCCACTTATACAACATGAACAAGCTGATTAAAACCCTTTCATCAATACTTCGCTCTCAGAAGCAAGATTTTTAGATATTCTCCTCAGTTGTGACAGATGGTGCTTTCTCAATTTTAAAGTGAGAGTGGAGAAAATGTATAAAACATTGTCCTATAAAATTAGACATGGAATCAACAGATGATGTAAACATTTCCGCATCTTGTGATTCTTTCATTGGAATTTGAGGATAATATAGATATTTAACTTCAATGCGTGCCTTATTTTTGTTTTTGTAATCCATAAGGGGACTTCCCAGTAGGTGAAACGAACCGTCACGCACAACCTTCTTGTAAAACTCACTAACCTCGGTACATATCCCTCTCCAGTCTATTTCCTCTACATCCGCTGCATCATCATGGTTATAATAGGTCCCCAACATTGATTTGATTTCATATCCGAAAATAATGAAAAAAACCTCGAAATCCTACTTGTGTGCGTAACAGGTTATTCCATCAAAAAGGTTTTCGATATATTTGGATAATTCACTTGGTACCATCTTCTCAGCCATCTCCATTCCGAGCTGTTCCTTGTTTCGCTTAAAAGTTCTTTTACCCTTACTACATGTTGTTTTGTTCGTATTTGCAATTTTTCCGCAAACTCAGCATTTATTGTTCGCTTTTCATTGTCCTGTTTCAAAAGTTATCTTCTCTTGGTATAGCTTTAGACTTCGCATGAGTTGCAAGGCGTTTCTTTTGTTGTATTCACAATCAGCTTTCATATCGTTATAATTTTCAATTGGTATGGTTACAGTACTATTTACAACCCCAGTTTCTTTTACTACCGAACTCATCCCACGCGGACTAAGGTTAATTCCATCATCAACGAACATATAAATCATCTTCATTATTATGATTATCATCGTTCCTACTTTCTTGTCCTTTCCTCCTATTTCTTCTTTGCAGTAGTGACAGAGAAGAATACGATTGGGGCATCTTATTTCACGCGAACTATCAGTTATTTCATTAACATGAACAAACAAATCATCATCATCAACATAACCTTCATTCCTATTTTTCCTAACCTTTCTTCCTGGTACGTCATTGTTGTGACATCTCCAAATTGATAATAGTTAAACAAGTAATACAGGTTGAAAAGGTTGTGGATTCGTGATATGATTGAACGTTCAGAAGGAGTAGAAGATGAAATGGTTTAAATAGAGGAATGGACAATGAGAAAATGCTGACGAGATGCAGATTACCCATTGGTTCACACGCCAGTGAAGTGAGAGATGATTGTTGAAACAGTCGTGTAGTTATCATAAGATAGTATAACCAGGTAGAATACCAATACGCAACGGTTTAAATTCAGAAGTTAAACCGAAAGAAGTCTGGTGATTGATATGAAGTGAGATGTGGACTGAGATCCACGTCACTTAAGAGAAGATAATAGCCGTTCAGATTCCTGAATCCTTCGCTTTTACACGTAAAAGAACGTATCGGCCTGTTGCGACTCAGAAGTATGAAATAGGGGTTCAGATTGAAAGGGGTCCGTAGTATTGATCAGACAGATTGTATCGCCACAATGAGTGGTTTTTTCAGTTTACCTCCGACGCAGAAGTATGAAATAGTCGTTCAGTTTGAAAGGATTCTGTAGTATTGATCAGACAGATTGTATCGCCATACTCAGTGGTTTCCGTTTTTGTCAATTTACCTCTTCTTATTGTCTGAAACGGTAGTAACACCATGGTAAATGACCTCAGTCAGTTTTAGTAACACGTGTAGTTTGCCTCATATATTTTCTGAAACTTAACGTAGTAAACACTATGATAGATAACCTTGGTTTTACTAACACATGTATTCCATGCGTAAGATTAAATAACACCAGGTGTGATGTAAGATTCTCACATTGAATGTACAGCCATGAACAGTGAGTAATTTCTTTTACACGTTCATGATGATTCATCGTATTTGTGATCCTTTTCGGCAAAACTGTTAGTCTCCTTGCTACCCCTTCTTCTCATTCTTGTGCCTTTTTGTGGATAAGGAGCAAACCAAATTCAGAGTCTGTTTCAATCATCAATACGCTATCTATCGCAACAAATATCACGATCAAAACCATCATCACCACCATCATCATAATTATCAACTATATGCTTACGTTGGAAGATCGCATCATTGTGGGTTGCGATGACGTGATAGCTTGTCCGCCCAACAATGCAGTAATGAAGGGGGATGACGTGTTGAAACAGAAAGACCGTGCTCCACGCATAATCGATAAAAGTTGTTAAACATTGCCAATATTAGCGGTGACCAGTAGGTGAGATTACCGATTGAATTAACTGCCACGCGTGAGTCATAAAAGAATTCAACATGTTGAATCCGATAAAATTTGAGAAAGTGTTGGACTGCAAGGAGTTCAACCGTAAGTTTCAACTCTTTGATATGTCTGCTATTTCCTGCAATATTGAAGGACCTCATCGGCGGAACATTTCCATCTCACACTGCTCCTTACCCCCAACATGCTGGCATCCGTGAATAGAGCGTTGTTGGAGAAGGCCACAGTGTTCGATCAATGAACCAGTCGTTTACAGATCTACCCACTACTTTAAATCTCTCCTACCTCCGTGGAAAACTTGAAGCGGTCCTCAAATTGCCTGATGGAGTGGATTGGAGGCTACTGCGGTCAGAAAGGGAGAATATGAGGGTTCTAGAACAAGTGACATATCCTATGGGAACGACGCAGACAAATAAAGAGAAGCATCAACATCAACACGTGACACAAGGAGGGGACTTATAATTGATCTTCAAAGTTACAATATTATTATGCTTCGGTGATGGATGTGGTGATTATGGATGATTGCGGAAGAATTGTGAAGTTGATCGATAACGACTAACGGTTAAATAGGCAGAAAAGATAGGTGATACCAGTATGACATAACTGATTCTCCATGCAGAATCAGCACTAATTTCCTTTCAATTCCAATTCGAAACGTGCAAACTGATGACACATACTCTCTCATACTGTAAATAATGTAATCCAAGGCCGTTTTCATTACAGTAACTTTACATCGCTATTTTTCCTTTCACTTTTCAAAAAACAAATTGCTGTACATTAAAATATTTTTCGTATGAAATTATAGAGATAACTAATTTTCATCGAAACATGCTTAAATCACTTCAATGTACATTTGATTCCATTACTACAATTTTGGAATTAACCTGAACAATTTCAATAATCTTTTGTCCAAAATAAATTGAAAAGATTCCAAATTTTCAGAATTGATGGTCTGACCATCAACTTGAAGTTTGCTCCTCATCAACATTTCTTGAACAGTTTGGCAAAATTTGTTGGTTCTATCCAAAATGTTTCCAAAAATAATAAAAAAAAATTACATATTTCGGATAGTTTATTTAATTACATTTGAAACCGCAGGAAAATAAAGTGCATTACTATCCAAAATAATGAAACGTCATTCTAAGAATAATGACATTACCAACAATATGTTTTGGAAAATGGACTCAGTATATTGAAAATTGCTACAATTTTTTTCAATAATTTGAAGAATATTTTTGAAAAAACAATTCTCTCTGCTCCCTAAAAATACGAAACTAGCCCACAATAAAAGTCTAAAAACTTTCTTTTGACAAGTTTTGGTCTCAATAATCAAACCCTATTTTGGGCAAAATAGAATGTTGAAGTTACAGACGAAAACGCAATTGTGCGATTAACTACGAAAAGTTCTACGACATCAACATATAATTCCGAGCACTCGACAATCCACGTCTCAAGTTAATGGGTTCTAGCGACGCTTCTTTCGCACACAACCTGGTCCTACCGAGTCAGCTCGGTTACGTGATATTCATTGCCGAAAGTTCGAATCTGGTAGTACCAATCACGTTTAAATCATACCAGGCGAAACAACTTTTCCGTGCAGCAATCGCCGCTGAGTTCATTTCTATTTCCGATATGTTTGAATATGTGTATTCTCTCTGTTATAAACTCTCTGAACTAAGTAAACAACAAATAAACCCCGACATTTTGTCGGACATTAAATGTTTGGTGTGATCTCAAAAAGGTCCGAGAACCTCTTAAAAGAGGCTGATGTTTTATGTTGCTATTGCCACTTTACGACAGAGATTCAAGGCGAGTGACATTGAAAACATTGGTTTGGTACGACCCGAGGCCAATCTGGAAGACTGGCTAACCAAACCAATGTCACAAGCTTCATTAGGAACAACACTTCAAACATCATCACAAGTACCGCAACCAGTCCAATGGATCATCCGTCACGAGTACGAACAACCTTCTCTTCCAAAACCTTCGGCTTCTTTAAAACCTACAGCCCTACCTATCTTCCGCTTCAGCTTCCACTCCTCAATACTTCACTTCTAGAAAACAAATAAAATCACATCATTTCGTTTCCTATACTGATTCAACACAGTATTTACCGTAATGACATATTATCTTCTTGACATTATTCTCAAGTAGAATCCTCCTTGGCAATTTAAATTAATAACAGCTCACATTTTTTATTAGTAATACAGATAATCCCTTCGAACTTTAATATATAATTGACACTCATGAATTAATATAATGTATCCTCATTACAATCCTTCATGGTATTGTTATGATTTAACTCTTTAAACCTATTCTATTAAATTAGTACCTCTCGGCATTCATACAATAAGCCTATCCTCATTGGTAACGTCAGATATCGAATAATAATATATTAATATCATCGATGAATTTAAAATCACATTACCATTAATAACTCACAATCTGTTGCCACAAATAGAATAATATTTATCTTCTTGGTAAAATACCAACATTATAATGTAAAAATTAACATTATTCTATATATAACTTTGCCATAAATAATATTTATCTTCTTGATAAATGACACATATAATGTAAATTACTAACATCATTAATATAAATGTCCCTTAGCATAAACATAATATTTATCTTCTTTGTATATCAAAATCATATATTGTGCAAACTCAATAATGTTAATGACGCATATTTCCTTCGCATAAATATCACATATCATGTTACAATATACTTTCCATCGTGATGCTCACAACAAGCAAATAGGGGGACTGGCGAACTGGACTTTAGATCCTTCCTCACCGTAACCAATAGCCACATTAAATAATTCTATATTAGTAACTAGCTTCGTCTACAACCTAGCTATACACATGTCGATAGTTTGGCTTGTATTCGATGCTTCTGCAATCCAGGATGTTCTGTCTCTGTATCTGCTTTCGGAGTTCTTCTCCCGAATAAGAAAGCTGTTCGAAACATTCCCTTTTGTGATTTCTCCTCTTTTACTTTTTACTATACAATCATAAAATGATCGTTTTGTTTTTATCGTCAGTGTGTAGTCACTCAGGCACTTATTAAGTCAACAAAGTTGTACGCTTACAACCTCGTACTCGTTCTTCTACCCCTGCTAAATGTAGTCAGTTAGCACGACATACCTAGTCCGTTGAGCTCGCCCTTCTTCCTCCACAGTTTCGACATTAGTCTCCTCCATTCCTGACCTACACACTACCTATCTAAATGCAGACGACTCACACTACAGTACATCCCTGATTAAACATATACTCGCATTCTCTACAGTGCATACGGTCGTGTGCCATTCCATAATTGAATAGACTGAATTACACTCTAGAAGGTGTAGTACTATCCACACCGTTGATTGTATGACGTCGAAATACTACACCAATCTGTTCAGTATATACTTCGACATGTACGGCGGAGTAGCAGCCATCGGAGCACTTTAAGGGTGAAAAGTCCTCGAAATGCAGGTGGAAATTGCGACAGATCGAGAAAAATATAATCTGAAACAAAACAGAAAAATTAGAATACATCGCGAAACACGTATTGGTGCTCTAAATCGCACAGAGTGAAATTTACATGAAAGGAAAAGCAGTAGAATTTGTTAAAACGGGCCAGAGTTAAGAGCAGAAAGTGGAGTTGCTTGGGAAAGTAAATAAAATACGGAAATATGTAGTAATTGTGGGAAAAGTGTACTTGAATGAGTCTACGAACTGTTTCGCTATCCAGGGAAAACGATGGATCGAGCCTCCCTGTTACAATTGAATATCCATTACAGGCTGGAGTGGATCGAGGTAATGTTGTATCTTCATCGACTGCGAATTAGTCGACAGTGATCCATTATGTAACCAAACCTGTATCACCTTGCTCCTCACAATCAGGTGTTATCTTTACGGGGGCGAGTGTTGGTCATATTTCTTCTTTCGTTGGTTGAATTGTCTTTTGACGCTTTCTTTATATCTTTTGGGGATCTCGTTTTTCCTTAATGGCTATAGCCATTAACGAAAAACGAGATCTCTCGGCAGGATGGATGCAACGAATAATAAAAGTTATAACTTTTATTATTCGTTGCTCCCATCCTGCCGAGGTGGGGCATGTATAATAAAAGTTGGTATAATTTTAGTTGGGATGGTTAACGTAGATACATGTGTAGTAGTATTGTACTGTTATTAATGCCGATACACGTGTGGTGGAACTCTACTGTTAGTGAGTGAACAAATTACTACAATAGATTCTATCAAATCGAAGCACGTGTACCGGAAATAATTATTCGCAAATTGAATAATACAGTTGTTAATTTGAAAATTCAATATACTGTTTTTCCACTGACAATGTATTTCACTTTTGTGTACCATCATCCCTTATACTCGCTTAACCTTTCACTCATAGATTCCCCTTTTTACCTGTGCCTTTTCCACATCTTCGTCGCCGTCGACGAACATCATTCCCATCGTTTTCTCGATTCTTAGTACGTATCTATCATTACCATCCTCCTATGACGTCTTCCTTCCTGCGACGTCCTGTGTTAGTCCTTTTCCACAGAACTCCTATCGGGGTCTCCGATGTGCGTCATTAATCTCTTCCACTCATTTTGAGTAATCCCTATAGCGTGCGCCTCCATCTGCGTCACCATCGAGTGTCTAAAAGAGCACTTGTCGGAAGTTCTACGTCTGAGGTTACTAAAAGCTGCATCCAAGTAAGGTAAAGTGGTTATGGAAAAGAGTCAGATGGTTAGTTTATTAGTAATCGCCACTCTCCGTGGAAGCATGGTGCGACCTTGATCCTGGTATACTCTGGTACCGTGCGGATGGAATTTGGTCAGAAGGCTACGCTAGTATCCCCTTCTAGTCTCTATTCGAATCCGTTCAATCGATGCACGTCAAGAGACACGTGGGGACCGATTTGCTCCTAGCACTGGTGTTAGGCAGTCCGTTGCGCGTTGTAGGCTGAGTTTATCCGTCCTGGTTCTTCACTGACTTTTTGGGTCGAATGATATTCTTTCGAATTGGATTCTTGTCTTGTTTAATGTCTACCTTTTCATTATATTGGTTCCCTCACTTGGAGCGAGGTATGTATACTATTTTTCAGTAGATCATAATGATTCGCAAAACTTGTTATAGGTATCAAAACTGATAGTAACTAAGATATTATTATTCAAATTTGATAAATGAAATATAAATAATTCTTGTACCACACGTGTCAAATACACACGTGTTAATAGATCCAACCTCGCCCGTTTGGTACAGTGTAACGTATTGTGCACAGTGTAATACTGTACGATTCAGTCTGCTCTCTAGTATGCACTAACTGCATATGGTTACTGTAGGCGAGTTAAATATTATTACTTCTTGTGATGCCGTCATCTGTTTTAGGGAAAGAATTCCTTATGCGTGTGCCACGTCATTTTCTACGACCTAATTCATAGGTTCTGGCACAAATTTACTGTCAAGTTTTTCCTTTTTGGGTTACTCCCTTGTCGTGTTCCCTTACCTCTGATAACGTTTCATGCCGTTGTCGTATGCATGTTTTAGTATCATCTGTTCATATCGGCGTTATCAAGCAACTCCCCTATTCATGTAGTTATAATCATCATCACCGAATCCATTAACTTCAGTTATCGTCCTTCTGGTCTTCACTGCGCCCCTAATCGTAATCATCATTGTCTGATTTATTCCATCACCGTCATATTTCATCTCAATAGCATCTTCACCGTCATCTTCTTCTCATATAGTATAGTATCATCACCGCCATCTTCATTATCATAAAGTATCATCACCATCATCTTCATTATCATATCGTATCGTTATTGTTCATCATCGTACTTGTTTCTTCCTTCGTTATTGTCGTCATCTTCATTGTTCATCTCAAACTTGCGTCTCACGTCGTCATCGTCATTGTTTCTTTTATCATTTATTACTGTTGTTGTTAACCCTTAACCCTCTCTTCTTCCCTGTTTGATTCTTTTTCAACCTTCTGCATTCATCCCCTCCGTCCCTTCTCGGTTATATCATACGAACCACTCGCTGAGTTATCGAATCGTATTTTTAGTCGATTCGACAGAATTTAGCTCAGAAATAATACACACACGTGTAGCGATCAATTGCACCACACTGTCAAGAAAATTGGGTGGTGTGGTTCTGTTGATTGGTATTCGAGGCCTGCTGGTTCTTCCGCAAGTTTGTTAGTTTGCTGTTAAAAAGTAGTACGTTCTGCAAGTGTCGAAAGAGTCGCCGAAGTCGCCGGAGAATTTGGGCCCAATGGATGATTAATGTTGGCTGGACTCGTGGTGTTTTACAGTGTTGGTGGTAGATGATGAGTTTTCTGCAGCTAGTTTTATATCGTCTTTAGCGGTTTCTGGTGTGAAAAGCGTTCATTTATGCCTGTTGATGATGACAATAATTCCAAACATGTATGATTGGCACTTGACTGTAATTAGTGTCAACCATAGATGAAGCGAAATTTGATTGTTGTTGGCGCTGGGGCATTCCAGGTCGATTTGTGGGATGGTAATAATGGAACGGTCAGGAATTTCATGTAAATAAGATCTGTCTCCTATTATTTGCACTATGGATAGGGACACGTTGAAATAAAATTCCTTTAAGATCTAATTATGTAGCATGGCCTGGAGATTCGTAGGTGGTGGTGGTGAGTTTATCACTATTATTGGGTAGTAGGTGATGGAGTCGTTTGCGATCGCTTTGAGGTTGATGGCGACAAAATTTGTTGGTCTCAACGTTTTTATGATTCGAAGTAAAATTTTATTGGCTTATTTGTGTTACTAAAAAGTTGGTGATGGGGGTCCTTCTCTTGTGTCTGTTGATTTTCGTATTCCTTTTGGTTGTGGTATATGTTTTCTGCGTCAAATTTGGTCGGTGGTGGGGTTAATTTCGTCTTCTGCCACTGTGATGGATAATTATTTGGGGTTTATATGTACCTAGAAATGAGTTTGGGTAGGTAGTTCTGACAACCCCATCATGGGTACGGTTTTTGTGAACTTATTGAAGCAGTCATATACTACAATTATGTCATGGTTGTCGCGGGTTGTCTCAATTAGTTCACCCAAGATGTCAATGGTGACATATTCAAGTGGTGCTTCTGCCGGAAATAGTTGAAGTTCTGTTACGTTATTTAGCAATTTAATCCGAATTTGAGCACAAGTTGAGGAACGTCGAACGGTTCCGTAACAATAGACTGCACATGCATGACAGTACATGTGATGGTGAATGTCTGGTACAATTTTTCCCCCTGGATGTCCATCAAGTCTATCCTAATGGTTTATATGAAGTAATATTGCTTTTAGAGCATGGAGGATGACTATTTGGGGTCTCTTTTCAGCTTTCCACATGATTAATCATTTTTCATTGAAGCCAAAGGCAAGTGCAACCCCCTCGTAGATTTTTTGACGTATTGTTTGACAGAAGGCATCCGATGTTTGTGTGATGATTAGATCCTCTTTGTAGATTTGTTGTAACAACAGGTCCGATTGGGTTGGAACCGGTAAGGTTACGCACATTGCGTCAGCGGAGAAGTCATACAAAAGCTGTGATATAGTTGGTTATTGTAATCCAGGGTATACGTTTCGACTCTGTTGAGCGACAGGAATGTGGTTCATCAGTTTTTCTAATTACTCTACTTAGTGTTGAATGTTGGGTGGTCTTCTGCCTTGTCCACAATGGCTTCTGCCCGTGTATGAGGTCGAGATAGGGCATCTGCTTGCGTTTTGGAATTACCAGATTTACACTTCATGTGGAAATAAAATTCTGTCAGACGTAACCTCCAGCCCATGAGTCAGTTGGAGAGGTCCGTAATTGTGAATAACCAGCCAAGCTCTGCAGGGTTCGTATAAACAATGAACTTCTCCTATAGAAGGTATGGAAAAAGTATTTTTAGAGCCCATATGACCGCAATACATTTTCGTCCAGTTTCTGAATATCCCATCTCGGACTGCTTCAATTAACGGGACCGATAACCGATCGTTTTTCTTTTTCAATCCCAATGAGTTTGGAATAGGGCGCATCCTACTTGGTGGTTACTTGTATCGGTATCGACATAGTATAGGTGGCCCTTATGTGTCAACGCCAGTATTTATGGCGTTCATACAGCCTCAATTTATTAGTGGAAAGACGTTAGCTGTTCCTCACCAAATTACAATTAGTTGTGGTGGTTGTTTTTTAAAAATTCGTTAAGCTGTGATGCTATATACGTGAAACTTTGTATGAGACTTTGTATGAATCGTCAGTAGAGGTTACATAGTCGCAATAATTATCGTAATTTCGTCTTCGACATTGGTGGTTTAGCCTTCAGGAGTGATTCCGTATTTGCACGATCTACTTCAAGTTCGCATGGCTTGATGCCGTGAGCGAAGTACTCTAATTTATTCCTCAAGAAGTGACACTGCTTAATTTTTATCGCGATAGATAGATGAGACAATTATACCTCTTATACTTCGTAATGATAAGGTGTACTGCTCGTTGAAAAATGGCGGGTACATTGATTAGCCCGAATGACATTCTCTTTTATTGGTACGTGCCCGCGTGGAATACAAAGGTGGGTTTATGTTTGTTGTCTGGCTTAATTGGAACTTTCCAATAGCCAGAATAAGCCTCAAGTGTTGTGCATATCTTGGCATCTCCAAGTGAATATATAAACTCGTCCATACGAGGGAGTGGGTGACTATACTTCACGGGACCTTGATTAAGCTTCCGATAGTCGATGAAACTGCGTAATTTTCTATCCTTTTATGGAACGAAGAGGACAGATTCCGCCCATTTGGAGTATTGGAGTAAGTAGGTTCAATCACACCAGATTTGAGCTGTTTTGGTAACCTCGATCTCTTTGAGTTTTCTTGTCTTGGGTGTGGATTCTACGTAGTTTTTCGTGTCGATAATAAGCAGACAGAGGTTACATTAGACTGGGGTAACATTGGAATAACATACCGTAATATTGGGAAAATATTAACAGGTTATGTTGAAAGGGACGACAAACTTGGACACACGTGGTGAATTTCAATAGCATTAGAACAAATCAGAACAAATTATATCACAAGTACTGTAGTGGATACCAAGTTTAATATCTGAGCTGACACATTTTCAGTGGGTAATAAATCAGGCATGACTATCGTAGAGAGGAAGAGGAAGAAATATATTTACCGATTAAGGAAACCAAGCTAAAAACCACCATCATTGCGAGACAATTTTCTGTCGAAACCAAGGGTGTTGAAGGGCTCTTCTTCTTTCTTAAATATTTTTACTACGCTGTTGTCGTTTCCTGCTTTTATTACCTACCATGTTCTTTCGGCGGTTCAAGTCCTGGTTCTTGTCTTTCTGATGGTTATCTCCCTTTCTCTATTCCCTTTATATTACCGTTGAAGCTACTCTATCCTTTATTATTCTTTGTTTCTCACGTTCGATATTCTTACACTACAATATCTTCGTATGTAGGTGAGGGGGCAATAAGCTCGTGGAACCGTGGCAGTGTGGTGTTGACAGCCGACCCTAATTTGCAGTCGGGATACGACTACCTCAAATAATTCTGTAGTCCCCGTACTTATTTCACGCCTAATGCTTTCTCCTATCGTGTACTTATTTGACGTCTTTGGCATAATCTGTCCTCAAAGGAAACAAATTTGTTCGGTTGACAATTTAGGTTTGGATCTGGTATTTTTTATGAAGTTCTTCATTATTCGTGAGGCCGTGACCATCGAGCAAATGTATATCATTTGCAAAACGGTGTGGTGACATTTTTGCCACGTGATTAATTATACTCTTAATTTCTTCTAGTAATTCTTTCTAGATTTAACTAACCTTCTCCAGTTTTCTTTTCGTACACGTGTACTACCCTACTGTACTTCCACCTCTTTGCGTTAGTTGTGTTTACTTCTTTACTGCGAATGATTCTGTCTTCCTCTCTAGTATTAGTTTGTATTTCCTTTTCAATTAATGAATTATTAGTATGTGCCTTTCTTTCAAGTGTGTATTCGCTTGAGCGTGTTGTCGTCCTACCTCGTCACTGTCCTTTTTAACTGTTTCTTTTCATCCTCCCTCGTTATGTTCCTTCAGTGAGCGCATCGATACTCAAAGGAATTAATTCAATGAATTATGTACCACCTAGTTCGATTCAAAAAGGGGCCAGGATCTGATAACGACATCATCCCCGATCAAATCGAAGAAATATCCCAGAGCTAATCAAGCCATAATCAATCCAGAGCAATCCGTGGCTACAGGTGGAACAACCGCGACTCCAAGGTCAAAAGGTGTACAATGCGGCTTAGCCTGTGCCACCCGGTTCCAAACATCACTATGCAACACGCGTTAATGGTGAAAGAGTAAAGGAACGCAGAACCCACCCTACCCACACTAATTATAGATAAAGAAAGCAACGAGGCAACCCAACATACTAAGAAGGCTACCAGGCAGGAGAAGAGAAAGGAAAACCTTCAAAGAGAAAGCGTAAGGTGGGAAGAAAACCATACATTTGGTAAATTAGAGAAATAAGGACTGTGGGAAGGAAAGAGCAGAACTGATACGACATAAAAAACAGGAAGAGACACTGGAACGATAGTGTAAAGACGCCAAAAAATAGCAAGCCAGCGGCAAGATTGATCAAAGACTGGCCACGAAGAAATAGACCTATAAATATCCTCGACAGTTATAACTGTTGTGATATACAACAAACATGACGGCTAAAAACAGAAGATTTCCCGACCAATTAGCAGGAGTAAAGGGACCTGAAAGATAAATGTACCAACTCCTACTTCCACCAAAATATAGGCTAAAGCCACCATAAATCCTAACAGACTGAATCTCAAGGCTCATTGAATTCCACGAAGAGCGGAGCATGAGGCTAAAACGGATTATGGAAAGACAAAAAACAACTAAGACCAAAGAAATAGAAGAACAGGTAAACGGTAAGGACCCACCGAGGGAAGAAGTACCTCGAGTAAAAAAGTACCCATAATACATAGAATAAATAGGGACAGGAGATTCCGGACTAATTACAGATTACCCAGAACCATCACACCGAAAGGCCTCAACGAAGAAAATTAATGCATATAGAAAACCAGTACATATCTATACCAAGAAGATGATGTATTCATATGAACGACGATCCTCATAGGTGAACGAATGTGGCTCTACTTCCGTACCATATTCAAACCAATCGCCATAAGACAATGGACTCGACCTGTGATAAACATTTGATGTGACTTTTCGTTGTAAAGGAATTTATTAGTCGACCAATCTGGCCGTAATAGTAGAGCAAGCTCCCTAATCGAATTGTTGTACAGAACTGAACACGTACCTCCAAAACGATCAAAAATAACTACAGAAAGGGATGAATCGAGACAAAAGAAGAAGAAAAGATAATAACGCCATCACATAATACAGAAGGAACCAACAACAATGAGTTGTCTAGAAAGGTTCAACAAGAAGAAGAGGACGTACCACAGGAACGGAGGACATTGAACTCGAAATAACCATCAAGTGAATAATATTGAGATGACTCGTCATCAGATGATGGAGAGGAGGAGGGTGAAGACATAAACAAGATACCAACACCAAGATCTGAAGGGGACACCGTCAAGCCATCAAACCTCAAATAAAACAAAGCAATATGGCCCTTTTGGTAAGAAAGATAACTCACTCGGTTTGAACGTCCTAGTAGAGGCTTTGGAAAGGGATGATAATTTTGATGGCGAATATGGCGATTACTTGGAGCTGACATAAGGAGATTCAAAACATTATCAAAAATGTGTCGAATCCATTAAGAAGAGAGGTTGAAATCATTGCCAATAATTTTAACGAAGGACGCCCTCTACTTCTTCAATAGCCATCAGGATCGTTTCTCAATGTTTCAAATTGCACTGCAGATGTTAAAAACTTCTACCTTTCTAACGAACAATGATCTAGGATCTTAATGCCATAGCAGAATCTACGGATGTCCGAAGAAATGTTCAAATGCCCAAGGAATCTGACCTCGCTGTGTTCAGATCTTTCGTAGCAAACTAAGCACTCTGCAAAAACAAATTGACCACAAATATGAAATAGATAGTTTCCTCATTGATCAATTATTAAGGGTAGTGGATATACAAGACATATAATCAGTGTGGGAACTAAGCATGACGTTAATAGGGGAAATTGAAGATGAATACTTACCTAAAGAACAACACTCATTGGGTAAACGCTTTGGTGTAGAGGCAATTCAAGACGAAAAACCATACAGGAATCCAACAGTAGAAGGAAGACGAAAATACCAGTATTTACATTACACCAATAATTACAACAAGGGAAGAAAACTGTTGAACAGAAATTGGATGAGAGAAATCAAAGGCTATTTTGAATGCGTATCTGAAGATCATTACGCGTGCGACCACCACCAGCGAGAGGAAGTACCAAAATCCATGGGAAATCTGAAATATAATCACCCGAATGAGTCAAATTAAGATCTTCGTCAGTCAACAAATCAGTCTGCTTTGTTGATTGAAGAAGATCTTGATGTGATTTATAATAAAGAACCATCTAAAGACGATAAAGATGACGATGAGTAAGTTCAGTTGGCCGCGGAAGAGAACGACGATGATTTTTCATTCCTATCCTACCAACAAGATTCAGAAATAGAAACATATCTATCAGCAATAGCATTCTTACGCGGGTTTAAGATGACGCCATCCAACCAATCAGGAAACTAAAAGAACTAATCGACAGATCAGCAAAAGGGGATCCATGCTGGTCCAGAATGATCAAATGATATAAACATCCATATTTTAGAGGTAAAACATGCGGCCCAGGACGCAACCCCTAATTTTAGCTTGACCGGATCAATTGACAAATCAGCGCAAGACTGTTAAATACACGTTACTTTGTGCGTCGAAAAGGATGGCGGAAGGTGATATAAACGTATACTGAAAGGCGATTATACGCGGAGTAACAAGTGAAATAAAATACGTATGATACATTTACGAAAAGTATTGATGACAAAAAGAATGATGTCAATCATCAAAGAGAAAGTTATGCAGTTAACGAGAAAAGGAAATGAACGGCAATATGGCAGACAAGTTCTACAGTTGGAAGTAATTACCATAATTAAGATATATACACACGTGTCTGGTTAAAAACGAATGGATACATACACGTGTCAATAGTCATTTGAACCCTGAAGTAAAATGGGTATAAAGGATGGACGATCCGAACTGGGGATGACGGGAGAGAAGGCAAACACATACATTTTCCTAAAGACAACAACTAAAAGTACACAGACTTCCCAAAACTGCAATTTCTGTAACCACGAGAGGGACCAGATCTGGCAAGGACATCATCCACGCAGACGTTAGGAAAAATCTTACGACGTCAATCAAACCGCGAGCAGCTAGCGTAATTCGCAGTGTTCACGGCCCAGTCGCGAAACCAGGATTGGCATGGTTAGACGAGTAGACCAGAACCCGTTGTCCACCAACGTTTGCAATTACAAAGCGCAAGTTTCGTGAGGGAGGAGGTCTAGAATCGAGGAAAGGATACCGATTGGATAATAAGATAATAAAGGAGGTTATCAATTGAGGGAATTTATCAAAAGAAGAGTATTCTCAAAGCAATAAAGAGCCTCGACAAAGACCATACTCATAATGATGTATATGGAATATTGAACCGAATTAGAAAACAGTATCGAGAGGTCGATGCCATCCGATCCGACACATGTGCAAACCGGTCAAGCGTAATGTCAACATCACAATGCATTGCTTATTGTGCAAGTTTAAACTTAAATCATACTATCAAGCCGTTCCAGCAAAAGCCAGTGAAAGAGATTGGCGGCCACCTGAACATAGCAATAGGAGAGGCACGGGTATAGATACCCTTCAAAGATTTATGCATCATCATAGATGTAAATTTTCTCATCCTACATTAGGAATAAACAAGTCTACTGAGATTAATGGACATGCTCGGAAACGGTTCGTCTAGATGTGAGAATACAAAGAAATGTGTTAACATGTGGAGAGGGAACACAAAGCTTATCATTTGATAATTACTTCTTGATTTACAGATGGATTCCCGAGGATTAAACGAACGTATTTTACACTTTTACAGAACCGCAGCGAATTCACACAACCTTTGGACACCCTTCCATTAAAGCGACGGTAAATTGGCTGAAAAGAGCGTGAGGTGCGAGAACAACTACAGACACAAGCAAAGAGATTTGAAAGATTGTCTAGGATTGCATTATTTGCGCGAAGTGAGATGCGTCACCGAGTTGATTTAAATTAACGATAGGCACATTGAAGATGCGATTCAACCATAAAGTACAACTTGGTATCATGTGGATCCAGGGGCGGTTAGTGGTTCACATGGTGGATAAAGCGACGCACTTTACAGCTGCAATATTCATAAGAAAACAGACCTCAGCAGAAGTTTGGAAGGCTATTCAAAGAATGTGGACACTGAAGTACTGCGGACCTCCAGAATTTGTCAGCATAGACCAAGTAATCAACTATACGTCTCAAGAATTCATATCCAACGAACATGCAGACGGTAAAAATCAAGTAATCGCCAATCGAAATTCCTTTCTCTATTTGAACTGTTCAACGCTATCACGCACCGTTGAGACGAGCATACCTGGCACTGCGTGAAACATTTGGCAAATCGACATCAAACATCTATTTCCTGATGATGTCTAAGTTTGCAGTCAACTGCATAATAGGCCCTGAAGGCCTCTCCACAATGCTTTTCGTGTATTGATCCATACCGCGACCCGCCAGAGTGGCACAAGCCGAAACACAGAAACCGCAATCAGGAGGGATAGAAGAGGCTAAGATGAAGTATTGAAGGAGAAATCAAAACGGAATATCTCCTTTGGATTGTCAGATGGCCATGGTCCAAGGGCAATAGAACAATCAGCGGAGCTACGAAAACTTCTGCAGCCACCCCTGTATGGATCTACCCCACTACGACAAAATATTTGGAAGTACCATTCAGGTTCATATCGATCGAAGGTGAGAAAGCAGTGGTACGAACAACTCGTTCCAGACGAATATTTCGGTCTACATCCATCAGTCCATGCACTAAATCCACATTCAATGAAGCGAAAGAAGAGGATCAAAACTATTTGAAGAAGGAAGCCGATGAGGAAATGGTGGAAAAAGCATCAAGTGGTATAGGCTTCCAACAGGAAATACAAGTCGAACTCGAGGGACTCAAAAACAATGGTACTTTTGAACAAGTACATAGGGATACCGTACCGCAAAGAATGCGCATATGCGGTGTGATGTTCATCTATGATCTTAAACGCACCGAAAGGGAATAATACGGAAAAAGTTCAGGCTGGTCGCCCAGAACCACAACTATCAAGGATGAACACGCATAACTACGAAATCCCGACCGTTCAACGCTTTTCCCAACGTCTTCTCCTGACTTTGACGTCGTTGATGGATGCGGCTATTGCACAAAACTACCCAATCCATCAATGACGTCACACTATTCATACTAGACATCACATAATCCTACGTTCAGAGTAAGACGCAACTGGAATGATCAGTCTATATAGAAGCACCTAAGTAACTCAACTTTGACAAAGGATTAGTACTGAGGTCGATGAAACCGCTATACAGTATCGCTGAAATCGGACTCCATTAGTACCTTACATACCTAGAGAATCATATTGGGAATTGGAAATGAAACGTATACGCAGCAACCCATGCATATTGCCAATACAAGTGGTAAGGCTAAATGGAAGTAAACTAGAGGGGTACTTCAAGTTGACGATTCATTGGTATTTAATGATGCAAAATTTCTATAAGACGAGGAGCTATCTTCAAAATAATTCATAAGAAAAGAACAGTGATTCTTTGGCAAAACCCCTATATTATTTAATGGCCTCACCATCATACCAGGACTTGGAAAAGGAGCTATCAGCACCACCCAGAGTGACAAAATAAGTAACCTCCAACTACCGACGAATCAGGCCGACTTCGCCAGCATATAGTGACTTGCACAATACATTGGCGTATGTACCAGGTCGGATGTGTGCGTTTCTGTGGGTAGAGCTTCTTGCTCCCGGGACAGAAACAACTACACCGGACGAGATGAAAGCGTTGACCAAGGCAGTGAATCGATTACAAGAAACCAAATCAGTAGGATTACAATTCATAAAACTGGATATGAACTCAATACGTATGGCCATTACTTCAGATGCCACTTTCGGCAACGCTTGAAACTTCGGTAGCCAGTTGTGTTACATTACACAACGAACAAGGAAATACAAACGTGGTGAACTACGCATCAAATCGCTTTAAACATGTTAACAGATCTGTCCTGGCATCTCAGGCGGATGCGCTCATCCTGGCATTTGACCACGCATATCCACTCCGCAATATGTTGAAGGAGATTTTGTGGACCTCAATTGACATAGACGCGTATGTTGATTCAATCGCACTTTTCAACATTATTGCGAAAGACGGTGGTGCATGTGAAAACGTCTTCAAATAGACATACAGGAGCTAAAAGAAACATATTATCATGGAGAACTCGTCAGATAAATCCCACACTAGGTACCACTGCTCCGCTATGGCGACTCATCACATCCAATCAATTGGACCTTGAAGCCCTACATTGGACAACCTCCTCGACACAAAAATCTTGAATGGTTGGAGTCTTGATTCTACTTAGTTTTTCGTGTCGGTATTAAACAAACAAAGGATATATTGAACTGGGGTAACATAGGAATAACATACGGTAATGCTGGGAAACTTTTAACATGTTATTACTAACGGAAAGACACACTTTGACACTTGTGATGAATTCTAATAGCATTAAAACAAGTTACAACAAATTCCATTAGAAGTACTGTAGTTAATACCACGTTTAATATCTGAGCTGACACTTTTCCAGTGGGATATAAATCAGGCATGATTCTCGTAGAGCAGAAGAGGAAGAAATGAAGTTACAGATTAAGTAAATCAATCTAGAAACCACCGTCATCACGAGAAAATTTTCCATCGACACCAAGGGGACCGGATCTGACAACGACTTCAACCCGATCGCATCGAGGAGGAATCTTGGAGCGGATAAAGCCAACAGTAATCTAGCGAACTCCGCGGCTACAGGTGGGAATACCGCGACTCCAAGGCCAAAAAGTATACAGTGAGGCTTATCCTGTGCTACCTAGTTCCTCACATCACTCTGCAACACATCTTAACGGCAAAATAGTAAAGGAATGAAAAAGGCACCCTACCCACACTAGTTATAGATAATGAAATCAACGAGGCAACCCAACATAAGAAGAAGGCTGCCAGCCAGGAGAAAAGGAAACGAAACCTGCAAGAAGATAGCATGAGGTAGGTGCATAACCATACAATTACTAAAATTGAGAACGAAGGGCTGTGGGAAGGAAAGAGCAGAACTGATACGACATAAACAAGAGAAAGGGAACCTGCGACGATTTTGTAAAGACGCCATCGAGTACAGGCCAGTGGCAAGATTGATCAAAAATCAGCCACAAAGAAATAGATCTATAAATAGCCTCAACATTAGAGCTTGCCTGGTAAGGTGGTGATTTCAATTGTCTGGAACCGGGAATGAGATCTATGTTGTGCTCAGTCACAATAATGTGGCCTAATCTTCCAATCAACATTGGCTCTTGTCTTCCAACATGATTCTGATATTCTCATGTTTTTCCTCAATAACTCCGAGTTGTATGTCCGCAGCCCTGGTTAGTGCTTCTTATTGGTACAAGTGTGATTCGCGCAGGTCCGCGAGGTGTTTGTTGATCAGTGGAGGGTCTTTGGTGACTGCCGTCGATTCCAAAACGTGGAATGTGTTGATATCGATGAACTAAATTCAGCTGTAAGCACGAGCACCTGAGCGTGAGATACATTCGACTCCACAAGCGAGGTTGGTGTGGACTTGCATTGGCAACATTTTGGTTTAAAAGAAGAGTCTTCGGGTGTTCACAGAAGTTAGAAAATAATATCCGGAAATGTTTCCCCGAAATTAGTAACTAATACCCGGAAATGTTTCCCATCAATAACGTCGACTATACCCGGGCCTGAAAGACACATATCGTTATCATCATGATAACCATATGTATCATCAAGAAATCCTTGTTGAACCGAAATCCTGTATACATGATATAGACAAGATGTTGGTTCAATAAGGATTACTTGGCTTTCTATTGCAACTGGTATCCATTTTTCTGTTCCCGGTTCTATGACCGTCTGTTTCGGTACTTACATCATCGGTGATGTCCTCCCCTTTGCAGGTATTTATTCCCTTTTCTCTGGCATTGGTAGAGTGTTCAGGGCTCTCTATTTTTGTTTGCGAATAATCGGGCCCGTGCTTTCGTGATCTAGTTCAACCTGGCGGATCCATCCGACGTGTTTGACGCAGAAGTCGCAACAGAAGATGCCGTATATGACTAATCGGTCGCATACATAAAAATGCAGCATTTCCAATCGCGACCCAAGTTATGAAGCGACCATAACTATCTCCGCTATGTTTATCGGTTTTTTTGGCGTCTCGGATGGTGGTTGCCCCTTTTAGTGACATGATAGATTTTCCATGCCAGTAGTCATGTTGTCACATTTTCTGAAACTGGCTCCAGCACCTGTTTCCAGTACTGCAGCGAACCGCTTTGTCGAGCGTGATGTCAATTCGATGTTAGCGTAATCTCAGTATTTTCGTCCAGTGAGTTCGAAGATTTCTCCTTTCTTGCTTCGGGGAGCACATTTCCAACATGAGCATTGGAGTTAACCGAGAATTCTCGTTGATGTTCATGAAATTGGTGCGACAAGTAGAAAAAGGGGACCTTTGGAAGAAGTCTTTGGGTGACTCAATACATTCCTTACTACAAAATAATATACTTCGGCAGGCCCCCGGGTTAGTTTCCCTGCGTCTTTTCATTGCTTTTGGTGACTTTGTTCCCAGTTCCAGGGCTGTTGTTTTCTGGACTCACGGTCAATGCTAGCATTTCCATGCGGTATGAGGTTTCTGAAACTCTTGTTTTTTTCGGCCAGTGTTAAACCGTTAGTTGATGGTGAGTCGCATGTTGAATAATTTTAACTGGCACCTTAGTGAAATGCGATTCTTTTCATAACACTTGTGACAATTCACGTCTGTATCTTCGAAAACAAATTTTGCTCAAAAACATTGACACGCCAAAATGTAATTTTTTCTTTTCCAATTTATTTTGACAATGTTCAATGCCTAACAATTGATTATAACCATTTCTAAATATCCTGATAGCGAAATATAGTGACTGAAAATATTTTTGAGTTTTTTAAAGTTTTCCTATTTGTTGTCCAAATTTTTTGAAAATGAAAATAATTTTTCTTTAAAACCTCGCGCTGTCGATGAGTTTACGAACGACTTGTTCAACAAGTTGTACTGAATTTCCAGATGGTATGTTGAAGAAAAAACCAAATTTTTCTGTTTCAATTTATTTTGTAACTGGCCAATTCCATGCACTATAGTATAGACATCCCAAAAGAGCTAAAAGGAGAAACATTTCCAACTTGAGCTTGGCAGGGTTTCTCCTTCCAGCTTTTTGAAAAACGTTACTGTAAATAATTTTGTTTTTCTCATTTTTCCAATTTGTTTTCGAAAATTTTTGAAAAGGCATAGCGTTTAATTTAAAAGTTGGAGCCGTCGAATTTTCAAAATGTTAAATTTTATTTAAATATTGGCGCCGTCGACGAGAAATAATAAACAAATTGTAGCTTTAACAGGTACAAATAACAGATACGTAATTGAATTGAATTTTCAATATTGTTATAAGTTCAATTTTAAACCTTCTGTTAAGATTAACTTCTTTATATATACGACCCAATAGTGATGGATAAGCCGTTCAGGTATCATTTTTCGTCATGTGATTATAGCGGGAAATGTCATCACTGTCGAACTACACCGTGGACGGTGAACCAGTGGAGACTAAAGCGATGTACAATCAGCGCTTTGGATTAGCCTCTAGCCACGTGTGGTATTTGGCGGTAACTGAGTATGAGTTTAAAAGAAGGAGGTGGATGTGAAATGGGACAGTACAGTAGTGAGAATGGTAAGACAGTACAGGAATGAGACGAAATAGAGTGGGGAACAGTATCGTGCAGTACTGTAGATACGATCGTAGGTTCTAACACTGATATCGCTCGTGGTAGTAGTATGGTCGTGATGATGATGCGAGCGTGTTCGATGTGGTCGGAGGTAAGCGGTCGTGGAGATGTGTGGATCGAGCGTTTACGAAGGCGGGCAGATGTGAGCAAACGAGAGCACAGCGGTTGTTACCGGTATGGGCGAACGGTGGGTTACTTGACAGAGATAATAGTCTCCGTCGGTAACTATGAATGAATTGTTTATTCAAAGTAGTAAAAGTAAGTAAGTAGAAAGCAAAAGAGGATAGAAGGAAAGGTGGGAATGGCGTTCATTTTAAAGAAATGAACACCAGAAACACGAATCCCAGACAGTGTGTCAGAAGTGGGAGTCGCGTAAGCTTAAAGTGTAAACGTGTCATAGTTGGTGATACGTGTATAGTGATTGACTTCTGATCTTAGCTGGAAGATAAATCCAGATGACCACGGTTACACAGAGTTTAATTGAAAGTTGATGGTCGTATAATTATAGTGTTGGAAAAAAGCGTGGTCTGGATTCTCACATTCACGATTTGTCATGTCACAACTTTTTTGAGCACCCCCGTCGTCTGTGTTGGAACACCCCTCCAAGATATGGGACTATTCGAAGTAGATCTATGGGTATTCCTACCAGTATTATTGGTCATACCGGTGCTACTATATTGGAAGTGGACAAAGTAACTACCAATCAACTTGAAGAATTCCTAGAATTTGAAACAAATACATGTGAAGGTGATACTTTCAGAGATACCTACGTGTAGAACTGTTTGCGGATGCTACGAACGATGAGGTGGAACATAATTTCACTCATAATGAGTCAGACGCATCCATAGACAATTTATGTACATCATTCATGAAAGTTGTGATGGGCTCCAGTGAAAGGGTTTGTAAAGAATTTATGTCTTCTTTAAAATGCAATACAAATTTCAATGATACAGGTTTTTCAACCTTTCATTGTGTGGAGGACATCATGAGACATAGACGGGGGTTATTTTCAAATGATCTTGAAAGGGATGGCTTCAAACCATCTAAAATACAGACAAAAGAGGGTGTCAGTTTTGAAGTTTATCTAAGTGATCCAGTGGAAACTTTTTAACGGCATATTATTTAATCCAACTATGGGGATATTATTTTACACCGTCTAGAAGTGATATCAGGAGTCATCCCATGAATTCGGATCTAGGAAATGCTGCCAAAGTGGTGAGAGATTAAATTAGGGAGAGCAAGGATGAAAACGTTTATTGGCGAACGAATGAAAAACACGGAGAAGAATCATTTGTTGCACTTTTACAAT
>JAULBU010029476.1:0-16939 GCA_032358235.1 Odonthalia washingtoniensis
TAAATAAATAAATAAATAAATAAATAAATAAATAAATAAATAAATAAATAAATAAATAAATAAATAAATAAATAAATGAATAAATAAAAATTGTGTAAAGGATTATACAAGAAATCATATATAAAATAATAATCATACGAGACAGAAAATATTGTGAAAATGCAAATGTATAATGAATAACAACATCGAAACGAAAAGGTCATCCATTCTAAGTATAAACATGGAAAAATAACTCGACATCGAATCAAAACTTATCATACCGCGAATTGAAAGCTTAGTTTCTTGCATCACATTCTTTCGTTTCGTTGCATCACACTCTTTCGTTCCGCTGACTGTTTTTACTCTGAAGATATTAATAATTGAAACCATCTTGAATTGCTTTCTTACCTAATAAAAATGAAGAGTAGAGGTCACCAGCTTTTTGGTTTCCTTCACCCAGCTTCCAAAATACTACGATCTGTATTCTTTCGGTTATTGCGCATATCGAATCATCTCCTCGATCAGCTCTTGTGAATTTTATCTACAATCTACTATCGCTCACCGATTCTTTAACGCAGGAATTTACGCTTCACTCTACCACTGCCACGCTGTTTAACCCCAACTCTTTATTCAACTTCTATTAGCACCCATGTGGATTTTCTATTCCAGTTCCACAGGTGGTTGGGGTAGGGATGGATCGATTGGTGAAAGTTATGACAGGCCCATCTCTAGTGCAGTGAGTAGTTTTGCTCAAGTGAATATGCGATAGACAGGTGCGACAACGCATACAGTCGGTGGTGAACTCACTTATTCACGATAGTAATGACCACTCACGATGGTAGACGCAGTGACACAAAGGTTGATATATATCATTGGGACGAAGATGAAACAATTCTAAATATTCTTTCGCATACGGCGATGATAGTGTAGATATGAATTTTATTAGTGTGGTCTCTTACTGTTCTCAACCTACGTTGGATATTATTTGTCGCTAATATTTGGTTTATTGTACTGTAGTTATGAAGAATTATGATTGGTATCACACATAATAAAGAACGACGCTAATGAGAAACTGTATTGTAATGTTTGCAACACAAAAGATTATTCATAGCGTCTTAGTAAAGGATATTTATTTGTTAAATACAGTAACACGAAATAGTAAAGGTGGTTTAATTAAACTACTGTAACACGAAATATTATGCGGTGTTTGATGTGGTAATTTTATTATGTGTGTCTAAATTCAGTATATGAAACATGGATCTACAACTGCAGATCCATGTTCAGAAACCTATACTTTAGGTGATAAGAACACTTGCTACTTCGGGATCTGTTCATGGAAGGGTGGCATGACCTAAGAATGGAGTGCCACCAAAGTGCAAGAAGGACCAATGTATTTCGGTTGTCTACTATAAGTAGTACGAATAGTAATGATCAGTGTTTTGTTTTATGTTTTTTACACACGAGTTTTGTTATCGTCATAATCCAGCATACTTCGGATTGAATAAAAACTATCTCTAAGTTCTTTTTATTATTGAATACTACTTGCCAATTTCTACCTGAGCTACGTCTGTCAAATATATCAGTATCATCCTATCGGTCTTCTGTGCAATCACTTCTTCTTTTTGAGGAGTAGATATATCTATGAACCTATCATTATATGAATCTAAAGTACTTCGTCTTTAGTATATTTAATTTTATTGATTACAGGAGTTTTAATCTCTACTCCGCACCTCATGATGCAGATTATTAAGTCTCTCGAAAATTATTTACTTCCGGTAATTCGGACATATCAAATGTTCTACTTGTTGGATTTAGTTAGTCATTCTTGCTTTAGATTATTGGAGCGTTAATCAATTACAGTATGACAGATGGTGCACTCCGCTTTGAGTACTTGACTCTCCAATTCACTGAATGGATAGAACATGTCCCGCTATCTAGTTGTGACTCTATACTTTAATGAAACGCTCTTCTCGGGCGAACTCTCGGTCCACCTGACCCGAGTAACGAGTTATCAAAGATCGACATTCCCCTAGCTTCCCTATAATTGCCATTGCAATTATTGTCATTCTACCGTTTACACCAGACAATCTAAGTCTGATTGTATATCAACTCATCAACCCTATATCCTAATTAAAAACAGTAGAGGCACATATTGAAAAGTGAAATTTTTTCTGAGTCTTGAATGAATCTTCTTGCAACATCACGAAATCATTTTGTTTAACAGAGGAGATTGGAATGTTGCGTTTGATGTATGACATGTATGGAAAGTCAAGGAACGGGACAAGAATCTGGGTAACAATTGAAAATTTTATACAATCTCAATCCTGTCTCTTTGATTGAAGTGGTCTAAAATATCTGTTCCAGTTCCACCATTTGTGAATGAAGGCAGGGATAGATTTGCAGAAGGAAGGAATGAACCAAAGACATTGCAGTAAGTAGTTTTACTCTCAGGGGATAGGTAATATAAAGGGGCGACAACGGGGAACGTTTAATTGTGGACTCTTTGATACACCAGAGTAATGAGAACACTCAGATCGAGATGGTTGAATCATTGAAACACGAAGGGGATGTGAACCCAGATGGAAAGATGGTGAACTCATTGAAGTGGTCCCTGTGTCCTTTCCACCTTCGATAGTTACACCAGAATAATATTTGAGTTAGTTTTCACATAACCTGAAAACGCGTGTTTGAATCGCTTTTGAAGTCTGACATATGTTACATGGTCCCCAATGCATTCATTAGTTTACTGTACCCTCCAATAAGTTACATTTTTTGATCTTTTTCTTCCGTCAAACGAAATCGAAAGCATGCGAGTCTATTAAGAAAAATACTGGAATCAGTTAAAATTTCTGTGAAGTATGATAGAAATAGAACAGTAAGAATTACCCACTTAGCTCTTTAATGATCATCACAATGGGTGTTCGGTCGGAATATAACACGGAAATCTAATATGGCACCAATTTATGTAAATTTCAATTCGGAATTTATTTCTTGGCATGATTTGATGATTTGATGACTTGATGATTTGATGATTTTATGGTTGTTCGTTGTTACACGCCTTTGAAAACAATTAAGTCCCTCCAAAGATTATTTGCGTTCTGTTTTTTCCTATACCACGCTTCTAGAGATGACCCATGCTCTACCTAAGAATGTCTACACATCTCTATTAAACTGTAGTATACAACACTCGACTACATACCTCTATTACACTGCAGTTTCCAAGAGTCAACTACACCCCTCTAGTACACTGTAGTCTGCAAGAGTCGCCTAGGAATCTTACTGCTTCTAATACGGTATAGAATTCGTGGCAATCATTATGTGAACCACAAAAACAAACTGCTGTATTCTTTGCAATCTGGATTTGATTTATTTTGCTATATATAAGCTTGTTTCTTAGTCAACTCACTCAGAAACAAAATGGAATCGGTTTAACGAAATAAAGTGCTTAGTTCCTGATTTCACTCTACGCTTTCTGCCGCTTTTGCTATCATCTGTTTCAATCGTTCAGAAGAAATTTTCAGTATCCTTCCTCTACCCGTTTTCCTATTTTTTCCATATTTATGGACCCAGGAACTACCAAGCAGCACTCCCTCCCGTCCGAAGTTCAGATGGGACTATAAAACCTTTTCCTGGACTGACCGCTGTGGCTGCCGAGAAGACTACGCACGTGCTATTAAACTATTATAGCAGTTCCACGACAAGCAAGCTGATGCCCATTTAGACAATATTACCCCTGATTTACATGTAATTTGTTTGAAATCCTATTTATTTAGTCGAGCATACGACCTTTGCTCCGGAATCTCTGAAGAAACCATCGGCTGTGATTCTGGTGCATCAACAAGTTGCGACAATTCACGTCTTCAACTCCTTGTATGTCACCATATCAGTCTTCAATAATTTTGAAAACTAGATCTTGATCAAGCGTAAGTCGACCGAGTCGTATATGAATTATGAAGCCCGCTTCGTCGCTAAAGTTGCGAAGTATCACGCGCATGGTAAATCTCTAGAGCTCAATGATTCAAGTTTAGCCATGATGATACTCTCTGGTTCAAAAAATGGATGATGCTCAGCGATTTCCGATTCTATCGTCGCCGTCCTCTGGTAGTATCGTCAATTCTACTAATTGCAGCGATAAAATCGTAAAGAAAATCACCTACATCAAAGTAGCCTCAGTACTACGCCGGTGTGACACTAAGACCTCCAACAACTACAGGTCAGAAGATTCAACCTACATTGATGATACTGCTAACATTGAAAACCGCGGTTCTCGTCTCAATAATAACTGCGGTTACTCAAACAATCGACTTTGTAAGAATCGTTATAGTAGTCAATCAATGACACCGGATGAGCTCCGTGATTACAAACGCAAGACCGGATGTACCTCGTCTGAAAATCATGGACATTGGGAATCTGACCACAACAATAACGGTACCATCAAAGACGGCCTTCCGTCAATTGGGCCTAACAATAACAACAATTATTGTCCAAAACATCATGGACATGGCAGTAATAATCAAAATGACAAAAAAAACCTTTCTTCCAACGAGCATATGATGGAATTTACAAACTTGCTCGTAGCTAATTATGCCTCCAGATTTCCTTCAAGTCTCTCTTCCTCCAGTATATTGGTCAATTAGGGGGCTCCTTTCAGCGCCATTGGTATGAAAGAGCTCCGACTGCTCCGCCATGTCGATTCCTCGTCATCAATCGTCTTGGATCACAGATCATCGTACCTCGCTCAGTACTCGTGGTGGCAGTTTGGTACAAGATATCATACGAGTGCAAAGAATAGGATCCTGGGGAGCATCACCTTGAATATACATTCTGACAGAAAAAATACGGTTCGTATCAGGCATCTCATTGTTGACAGTTCGTATCAATGGGTCATCGGTCGAAATGTAACACGTGCCAGTGTCGTCTCACACTATTCTGGTAATAATATCCTGATTCTCCCTGTCAATAGCATCAGAGACTCAATCCGAATGACCGATGATGTACTCCATTCCTACATCCCGTTGGAAAGCTTTAAAATGGTACACTCTCCAGCATACCTCATATATGGTCATACAGTGTCGATGAACATCACAAAAGATCTGCTAAAATCATGGACGCAGACTGAGCAGATTGTGGAGAAGTTCCACCGTCATACCTGTTGACATTTCACATACAGTGACATCCGTACATATTTGGAGCGAAAAAAAGATCTGGTATGACGACATCCAGAGGTACCTTGGCGAAATTATCAGGAAATTCCCTTATTGAATTGCTTCTTCTACTCCTCCTCCGACCAGCAAAGTTGTGATCGGCTCGCTCAATCACTAAATCAACGATGTCGTTAAGATTGAACATTTCTCTCGTGAACAGATCAGGTTTTTTAATTGTATGGATAGCTACTTGCAGTTTTCTGCAGTATATCCAGTGCTAGATTCATCGGTCTACTCTGCTATTTTGGAATTGGAGGCTACTTGGATCTCTCAATTTTGGCCGCCGTTTGCAGTTCAAGGTAAACAAGACTTCAAGAACACCGAATTCAAGAAGAATTAATTGAATTTAAATGGTGTGACATTCAGATCGGTTCCATCTCGCCGTCATCACAACAACACCTTGGAATCTAAACATCGTATTATTAGATCCATTTTTCTTCAACTCCTGTACGGCTCCCCAGAAATCGACAAGTCAATTCTGGTTCTTCGTGTAGTGAAAATTTCAAATGACCTGTACGGTTCTGATGTTCTATCTTCATTTGAAATTGCCAAGCGTTATACCAAATCCTTGGTGGCCTACACAATGCCTATACAAATTTCGTTTGACTTGGTACATGCCAGCGACACTATCATTGCGAAACGAAAATTAAACCTCATCATGCCTACTAAATCGACCATCGACCCCGTCATCAATCCCTGTGACCTTGCTCAAGTATACATTAAAACTGGAAACGAAAAGCGGGGAAAATGGTCGTCCTCTCTTGTTGTTCAGGAAGTCGACAGCTCTGCCGGGACAGTAACAGTGCCCGGTATGAATGGGCACAGAATTATCTCCGCTTTACAAGATAGCAGGTCGACCATCTTTCACGATGATTTCGCATCATCAATCTTTGAGTCTATCCATAAACTCGACTGTGAAATTGATGATGCATTGGAATATGATTCCAACTCAGCATCATTTGCAAATGATGAAAATCAACTATCCTCAAGTGAAAACGAGTTTTTCAACTCTGAATTCTCAGGAATCCACTGTAATGATAATATCACCGTCAACATCAGTAAGAACTCAACCTGTGTCAACCCCGTCTCATTCTCTTCCAGCCTCATATCACTAGATGATTCAACGAATAATGTTGATACCTGATCCAAAGCCAATGCAGAAGACAATCTTCAATATTTCAACACCAAGATTGGGGACCGAAGTGAAATTCTATGACCTCTCGAAGGGAAATATTTTCCTGGAACCTTTGATAATGTAAAGTATGGCGGTCATAAAAGTTTGTACGATGAAGGTGAAAAGGAGTCAGTACGACTGAGCAGTGAAATTGAATTTAAGAAATAGCCTTCACAGTTCGTCAATTTTTACTGATCCAAAATTACAATCCAACGAGCAATATGTCCTTCCCTTGATGGTAGACGCACTCGGAAAGAAGACCTTCATGGGACACTATTCTCAAGGATTCCAACAACCTGTTATTATCAAAGCCTACAACGAAGTAGAACTCAGCTCCGAAAAGAGAAAAACAGTCTCCGTCATCCATAAATGCGCCCGTCCGGTCAATTTCAATGTCATATCGTCGCACGCCATCTACAAAATTAAGATCAACGACGAACATTTACTCAAGCTCAAGGCAAGAATCAAGCCGCATGGAAATGATTACTCGATCAAAAGCGAACTCAAGTCGGATTGAAACATATGCTCCCCCAGTGGGGTGAGGATTGTTTTATCTATTGCGATAATTCGGGGTTGGAGATTATCGAAGGCAGACGTCAAGGCGTTGTTCCTTCAAACTGGCCTTGCAAAACTCTATGTATATGCGAAAATGTCCCATGAGTCTCCAGACAAGGAGTTCTACTGGCTACTTTTAATTGCGGCGTATGGATTGGTCAATGCCAAGACGAAGTGGAAATCTCAATCTGACCAAATTTTCATCAAACTTGGTTTAACCCAATGTCAAGTCATCCCTCAATTATTCTACGTGATCAAGGACAAGAAAATCATCCTTGTTTCAGCCAAGATTGCCGATGATATTTTAGTAACTGGTGAAACTCATGCTGTTGACAACTTTCTCATCGATTTTGACAAGATATTTAAATTTGGTACTGTATGGAACGGCACCGAAAACCCACGTTTCTACGAGATGAACATCCAGCAAGAGGCTGATGCATCCTGTTCCATCAACGTCTACGGCAAGCTTCAAGAACTTGAGCCGTATCCGATAACTCGACTTCGACGACGAGAAAGTGACTCTCAAATCACTGCAGTAGAAACATATGTCTCTATGTCACTCAACTCGTCAACTTGGATGGCTTGATATCGCTGTATCCCCATTCTGATCATTCTACATAAGTCACTTACAAAAACTACTTCCTGATGCGCACGTATCTTTCCTGACCAATCAGTAGAATTCATTTCGAATGGCCAAGAAACTCGGCACGAATATTTCCATTCCGAAACAACTTAGGGGAAAGTTCGCTATTTCAGTTGCTATCTTTGCCGATGCTGGTCGTTATATCGACCAAGGTCAACTGGCCTACCTATATGGTCTCCTCATTGGTCCGCTCTCCAAAGATTCGATTTTAGTACTTCTATTACACTGTAGTTTGCAAGAGTCAACTACAAACCTCTTTTACACTGTAGTTTGCAAGAGTCAACTACACACCTCTAATACACTGTAGTATGAAAGAGTCGCCTAGGAATCTTACTGCTTCTAATACGATATAGAATTCGTGACAATTCTTATGTGAACCCCAAAAACAAACTGCTATGTTTCTTACAATCTGGATTTGATTTATTTTTCTCTGTATACGCTTGTTTCTTAGTCAACTCACTCAGAAACAAAATGGAATCGATTTTACGAAATACAGTGTTTAGTTCTTGATTTCACGCTACGCTTTCGGCCGCATCTACTATCATCTATTTCAATCGTTCGGAAGAAATCTTCAGTATCCCTCTTATTCCCCTTTTACTGTTTTCCACAATATTTTGCTTAAATAAAAATTCATTTATGGTGCACTGCGTGGTAAATTTGGAAAAAAATTCCTAAGTTTATTTTTTACTTAGAATTTCTTTTAACCCGTCTGGCGCGTTACAAGAAATGTGTCAAACAGTAAATCTAATTCATTTTTTCAAAAGTCAAATCCTTCGACGCGTTACAAAGTAGTTCGTAGTAAATTATTACTTTCATGTTCTCTTCGCATGATTGTAAAGCGTCAGAGCAGTTACAAGTAATATTTTCGACGTATTACTTGTAACACGTCAGACTCCTTACCAGTAATGTGTCAAAAACATTAAAATATCATTACGAACGTATTACAACTAATTGATCGATAAGATTAAAGTAACACTACAGATGAATTACATGTAATAGGTAGATAACATTTTAGTAACATTGCAGGATTATAACATCTAATGAATCGAGAGAATTAAAGTGGTACTACGGACGTATTACATCTAATGAATCGAAAGCATTAAAGTAGTACTGAGGACGTATTACATATAATGAATCGGAAGTATTAAAGTAGTACTGCAGACGTATTACATCTAATTCGTCCTCAAATTACTTGTAACGCTACAAAGTGAATGCATATAGTATATGATATGACAAAAAACGGTTTATTTATGAGCAATATGTAACTATGTATCATACGATATATAAATACAGAAACAAGTCAATTTTTGTATTTTCCTTTTTTTCACGCCATTCGCAGTGGGAATCCCATGCGATGGGATAAAATGAATACTCCTTCTCTTTCCAGAACACTTTCACTGTGCCTAATAAGATTTTCGTATGTTCCATGTGTACACCGATCATTGCAACAGTGCAAGACAGCGACTTTGCGTACGGTAGCATGTAGATTGACAATTTGAATATTGAAAGCTGACAGACTTACTTTGAACCAACGTTCGATTTGTGTATTCTAATTAGGAAGCGAGGAAATAGTCCATACATCATGGGATCCATTGATTGAAATAATACGAACTATTGCAAAATATGCGACCGTAGTTTCTGGTATGTCTTGATCCGGACGGTCATGAACTTGACAAACTTGTTTTGTCAGATCTGATTGTCTACCATACACCTGTATGAATTTTCCGACGAAGAGTTGGTGATATGGATAAGTCAGTGCTTTTGTTGACCTCTCTTCTTTCAGGATATATGCTGCAGAACGGAGCTCGGATATGGTTACAATATTGTTGTACGTGATATCACTCAGAAAACTCTTACTTTTTCTATCATTTCGTGGTGTGGAGAGTCTAACACCCTTTCCCATCCACATCCTTCTTTGTTGTTCTCTTCGTAGCTGGTATTTCTATCTATCTAAAAGATGTGAGTGCAATGGTTTTGCGAATATGTCTTTAATGTGTGTTTCCAATTCAAGTAATAATGCAACGTAACACCCATTATCTGTTCTCATCCTTGCCTCCTCGTTCCGAAGAAACAATATGGCCATGATTTTCAAAGTTATCCACTGATCCCCTTCCGAATGCAAGAGTTGATATGTATGGAATACCTCAACAATTCTACGTTTCCAGTCCGAACATGCCGTATGAAATACTGCTGTGATATGCTTGCCGTGATTTGTGTTACCACTTACTGCTGATTTTAAGACCTGAAGAACTGTTTCCAAAGCCATTCTGCAATTGTTGGAGTGTGCAAAAAAGGAAGTCACCATGAATTCCTAATTCCAGAAGTCTGTGAAGATTTTGTTAATCCATCATGTAGCCGAGATCTCGATCCATAATTCGAAGAGAATGTACAATATTGACGAATTCTATAATTTTGTTCAAATTTTTAACCTTGAAACTCTCTTGAAACCGTAATTTCCTTCCAATTCTTGAAAGGAAGATCCGTCAGTCTCCTAACGTGGCCACCAATATAGATTTCGTAGAATGTCTTGGAGTTTTCGTAACAGTCTCATCAAAACGTCATTTTTTGGAAACCTACGGATGAACATATGGGCGATCGGATCCAATACTAGAAGAACGCAGAAAACATTCATTGCCATAGAAGTCATTTTCTTACCACTCAGGCTATGAACTGATTTCTGCTTTGGTGAAACATTTTCAGCTATTTTTGTGCATATTGAAGCGTCAACTTGCCGCCTAACGTCGTTATTTTGCAACTGCGAAAAATATGCATCGATGACGCATTTGAATAAACCCATGATGCAATGGTCGGGCGCCTCAGTGGCAATGTGTCGATTGAAATATGGATAACTAACTAGTATTCTGTCTTCTGTGTTGTTTGCGTAATCTCTATCACAACCTTTCAAACAAAAGTATAGTCGAAAGAAAGGAGTATTATGTAACATTTCTTTATCACCCTTCCTCATTCCAAGAAAAAATTTGACGTTCTTTCGTCAGATCTTTACGACATACCTGAATAGAGCGATTAGCTCTTCTAATGTAAGCAGGATGACGAGAGTTAATCATTGAAATATATCCAAATTCGGATCTGACCTGGTTAATATGTTTGCGGAAACTACAAGCAGTACATGGAGCGTGGGACGAGTGTGATTTGTTATCCGGAACTAGAGATGGGGCAGGATAGTCTGAGACGAAGTCGACAGTATCTAAAACGGTTCTACTTTTCTCAACATATGGGTCCATTTCTTCAATACCAGTACCCGTAATAATATCATTGATAACGTATTTCAAAACCTCACAGGTACTATTTCTTGGTGTTTTTAAAGACAATACACGGGCTGACCTTGGGCAAGATATTGTTACTGACCAAAAAGATGATGTAAGAAAATAGCAACCTACTACTGCTCCTTGTGGATACAAAGTGGAAGTCACCGTAAAGTTATCGTGATACAAAAGTATTGGATATAGAATATATACTTCGCCATTTTCCAAACGTCCAGATCTAGGAGGTACTCTTCTATTTGCGTAAGTACCTCTGTTTTATTCTGATTTCTGTAATAGTGTAGACATATCAGTAAATGATACTGAATCAAAAATTTTTATTGTCCATCGTTATCAATCTGAATTCAAGCCAATTGTTGTCTGGGAATGGCGTACTCGGCGTCCTCCCAGTGACGTGCAATGAAAATACATAGTTTGGAAGTGGAATCTGTCGATAAGAATCTCCCATCGACATTATTAGATGTTGGCCGGGAGAATACATATAAGATATCCAGGTTTGAATAGAGAAAGAGGACCTGATCGTGTTCTTTCGGATCCCTCGTGGCGTTTGGTAAATGACTTAGATGCAGAATCAGTAAACGAATTGGAATTATAGACAGTTGGACAACTTACTGTGGTTGAACCCGAGCTGTAACTACACAGTAATTTAATGTGTGAATCTGCTCCAGTTTTCTTTCGCTGCAAATTCATTATTTCTTGAAACGTCGTCTCTGATGGTGATCCAGCATGTACGATCCAAATACGACCAATTGCACCCAACAAGTCGATATATTTATATGAACTCTGTGGCGATCCGTTCATTGTTGTGGTGACATTGCACTGTGACCATGGTGAAAAATCAACTAATGTAGTTGTAGATCCGATCGGAAATGAAATAGTGTTTGTGGGTCTAGCAAGAAAAGGATCCTATTTGTAGATTGTGAAAATCCAATCTTGAAATTTCTTTCCTGAATTTATATATGTTTGCATTCTCAATATCAGCGTCAAATAGTTCGTCAGAGGGTTTTACCAGTTGCTCATAATAAAACTTTGTAGGTACGTCATATTCCACCAAAGAAAACGGAAGAATTATACGTACGCAATTCTTATAGTTCTTTCGTTCTGTTTCGTTAATAACCAGATCAGGATGTTTTAAATCAATAACTACTGATTTTTGGAGGCAATGTGATCTTAAGTCTTCCTAGATACGACCGTGAGCCGTTTTGTAGGTAGGTGAGGCCAGATCTGATCTCAAGGTTCCATTTAGAGAAAGTATTAATTAGTAGTGTCTAGCAGTTGATTTTGTACAACCAGTTGTATATACTAAGGTGAGATAAGTGGTGAAGCTACACAATAGCTTCATTCTTCTACGCAAAGTTAAAATATCTAATTCTGAATCTCCGTTTTGTTTCATTGAACCATTTAGAGGATCATTGAAATGAAACCGTAACAGTTTGTTGCACATTGATGGAAATATGAGAGGATGTGGTAATATTTCACGTTTTATTTCTTCTTTGGGCGGTGGTGGCGCTTGCAAAATAGATGGCGAAGGTTTACGTTCCGTAATTAGTATTGGATCCAGTTTTCAAGGCGGATCAACATCAATATCTGTCGATAACTATACTGGAAGCGTGGCTGAGGGATACCTGTATCATCAAATGTTTCATTATTATCGGGAGAAGACAACTGTCTCTGTATAAAATCATCCATATAATTATTAGTGTCGACAGAAACATGAAAACAATACGATCGGATTGTTGTGCATGGCTATGTGGAATATGTTCTTAGTTTGTAGTAGTGGGATGAAAATCCTCTTGTTGAGATGGTAGGTCAGAGAAATTTGTAACAGGAGAACTTGGCAGGCGTGGTTGCGGTGTGTGAATGATGTACCAATCTCGTAGAGATAATCTACGACGTCTTGTATTGCGGATGTCTTCATTCTCTGTCCAGTGGAGTTTGCGTGGAATTTTTGGTCCAGTTTTAGTTAAGTATTCAATTCGGAATGGAATAATAGAGAAGATGCCGATTGGTATTACCCGATGTTGATTTCGATAGGAGAAGAAAAAATCTAAAGGTAAATATTAAATGGATATTGTTTTCCTTCCCGAAAGCACACTGTCAGTACATTTGTCGTGATGCATCCGTATGTTTGATCAATTTAAAATTCAATGAAGGCAGGCAGTTGCAGATAATGTAAAGGAATGTCACCATAAATGACGTAATGCCAAAGATGAGCAGGAGGTATACAAAAGAATGTTACCAGAAATGACGTAATGACGAATATGAGGGAGTTTGGCAGAAGATGTGAAGGAGATAGGTAATATAATGGTTCCAAAAATGATGTAATGCCGAAGATGACGGAGTTTTATCGTTCTGATTGAGAGTGTGCAGTGACAATATTGATGAGAGAAATACAAAGGAGACCAGTTGCTTTCTCTCTTCGAGCTCTTTAATAGTAATTAAAGACTAAACGTGTATGAATTTGTAACGTGCCAAATGTTACAGTGTAGTGGTACCTGAAACGTGTGCAAAAGAAGGTCTCATAGAGAGCTGGTGTAAACATTACGGGTTTTTTGACACCACAAAATTTCGAAATTTTTTTCGTACGTGTACATTATTGTAAAAATAGAGGCTACATATACTAATAGTAAAGATAAAAATATTGAGAAAGAAAAGTGGGTAAAATTTATAGAAATTATATTATACTAAAATATAAAAAGGAAGGAATATGTGCGATATAATTCTCTCTCCTCTCTCAATTCATTCGCTTGCTGCATTCAAACGATGAGGAGGTGCAGCAGTTGTTCCAATGATCTGAACCTTATCTGTGAATGCTTCGCTTAAAACTGAATCAAATTCTGTAGCCGGATATCTGGTCACCTAGAAAACAGGAATGGAGACGGTTATTTATCCTAAGAATAACAAATATATAACGTCCATAGATTGGACTCCAGATCTTGAGTTTTTATGACGTCGCCGAATACATTCAAAGATTATACCAGATTTTATGTGCATAGACTCCGACGGAAACGATTTTGCAGAGGTAGTTACCGAAAGACTAGAACCATCCACGTTACTATTAAAAACGTAATGTGAAATTGGAGATTGGTAACGATTGTTACCAACTTCCCATGTAGAACTCACGCGAATAATAGTACCATTAACCATATAAAACCCATTTAATTCCATCTTGGATTCAGTTGAGCTTGGTACAGCAGATCCAATGAAATACCAGGAAGTATCATTGTTTTCTACTTGAAGGAAAGAGCCAATTACCCTCAATAATTTTCCATTTGACGTGGCAGTATTGCCGACCTTACAAATCAGTAAGGTAGGGTATATATATACCGTCTGTTTTATTTGAAGCCAATATAATACTGATCATAATGATCGGAGCAATACATAAAATGTATGCACAGAACGAGCATGATATAGAATTATTTTTAGGTAGGGACTATAACTTATGCCATATACTGCCGTAGGACCTATGCTCAATCGGGCAATATCCTTCACAAGCCATTGAAAACGAGTAACTGGACACTAGAAATAGACTGTAATGGGTTCAACACTTTGAACTTAATGAATGAGATCCTTCACATCACATCTTTCAAGAGCACAAAGTAATCGCATGAGTAGTACACGACGTAATGAATCTCTGAATATCAAAACGAGGATATCCTGACCTGGAGACATACGCTGGAGTGAACTTATTACTAATTGATGTTGGATCATATTGGAATCCAATGTTTGAAATTTTTGTTGTGTGTCATTGCAGAAATATTTTAGTTGCGATATTCGATTAACTATTGTAGAGTTATTACAATTTGATGTTTGAATATTTGGATTTGCTTTAGATGTTGCAATAGGTTCTTTTGCATTTTGCGTTGCGAAAGAATTTCCCACACTTGTATCATTCCATTAGATATTATTAATAATTTCCGCAGTATTATTTTAAGTGTAACGCCAAGAATTCTTATCGTGTGGTACATCTCTTTTCCGTTTCACACGACGAATGTATTGTTCTTTGAGGATATGTATGTAGCATTCTGTATGTTCATCAACACCTGGACTAGGAATATACTTAATCGTTCCTTTTCCAATACATTTTCCACGAACTTTACGTTCCTGGAGCAAATAAATGATCATAGCCTTCCACCAATGTTGAACCTGGTCGTAAAGAACCGATAGTACGTCAATATAATCAGCAATGTCTGGTAGATCTGATTGCATGGTTAGGTACGTTAATACCGAAGTTTTAGTTAATAATGTATGGTGAACATATTTGAATAGCGAAACAGATTTTTCCGAAATTTGTAAAGGAACCTCTGAAAATTTTGACGGCAAAATATTTTTGTAGGAACCAAAACCGTTAATCAAACCAAATCCTTAAAAGAATCTGAGCCAGAGATTGCTTTTCTATTAAACTTGAAGAGCAGAACTCATTCCATTTCAAGAAAGAGCATAATAAACAATTTTCCGAATAGAAGTTTCCTTTTTGATAGAATAAATATTCAATAATTTATTGTCATTGAAAAGAGGGTAGATAAATCGACAGTCATCACGAAATATGTTGGATTACATATTTCAGTTATTAGCTGTGATATGTCCATGGAAGATGATGAATATGTTCAACCCCGTACAATGTTTGGAAATAGAAAGAGTCAGTCACCTATCACACCCTCTCATCTATCAAAGAAAAGTATAATGGAGCGTGATGGAATAAATCCTTTAGCAGTATATGGCCAATTGTAGAATGATCTAAAACAATATGACTGATGGGAAGATTACGATGAATTATTTGATGATTCACTCATAGATTAGGATGATGTCACAGAGAAAGGACCAGGTGATGATGTTAAATTTCAGTATAGACGCCCTACAAATGAACCAACTATGAAAAAGGAGACACTTGCTCCAAAACTTCTTCCTCGTCTTTTCTCATCTGAAAATGGAAGCCTTGAAGTACATGGCCATGTAGAAAAAGACCAATTAATTCATTAGTGAAGGATTTTGAGAAGTCTGGACTTGATAAGATTTCGAGACAGATGGAAAGAGGGATTGTACCAATAGGCTTTAACTTGTCGACATAAAAGGAGGATGTTTTAGATCTGAAAACAATGTCCGTGCGATAAAATCACCGAAAATAGGGTAACAAACTAAACAAATGCTGCATATGATGAGAAGTTCATAAAATACAATAACTTTTTCACATAAACATAATTCGTGAGGTTGTTGAGGATGGAGTTGTGAGGTACTTATCAAATCGACCCAAGAACATTTCCTCAGAACCAGCTATAGATATGAGAGAGAATGCACCAATGGAAGATAGATACGTAATCACGCTCAGTAGTGTATTCTTTGGAAAACGAATAATGCAGACTAAAAGAGCGTGGGAAAAAGCATTTGGGTTTGAGGAGAGCAAAACGAAACGAATTATATTGAAGTCTACTCTTGCTAACGGTCCGTTGAACAGGTTTTCTCAATTTACAGACGATCAATTTTTATCCAGTAGTGAAATATCCAGTAGTCAGAGTTTTTCGAAAAGTTGTGACAATACAGATCCCCACGAAGTGAGTAACAAAAAAAAATATATTGAACGTCCAAAGTGGCCACTATCAGTCTTCAGTGACCATTTTGACAATTTTCGACAAGATCGGGAGTCGAAACGGGATATGAAGAAGAAGGTTTTAAAGAAGAACATGAATCATTCAGATGGAAGTATAGATACTACTAATAGGCTCATCGATTTAGGAGAAGTTTACTTTCGTGCTGCTCAGAGGCTGTCTACATATGTCACGTCAGAATCACGTGAGTGTCGGAGCCGGACCAGAGTTATATTTTTGGAGAAAGTTGGATATGCTATGAACTTGTGGAATGTACCGACTAATATTTCAGGAGGACAGTTAGAATTTCCGTCGATTTAAAAGAATTATGATCATGAATACGCTTCATCCATACAAATTGAAACTATAAAAATATGTAGAACGAATATAGAAGATATCAGCAGTTTCCAATACAAAGAAAATGTGTACCGAAATCTCATATCTAAACATTGTAATAACATCATTCTTTGTGTGAAACACAACGTATAAATTTGTCATAGTACAGTTCTTGAAGAGGTGAG